>JAWNPD010000659.1:0-38134 GCA_035045305.1 Drosophila maculinotata | reverse complement strand
GAGTGGTATACCTTTTTAGACTCGTTAAGATCAGAATTATAGATTGCCATTTAAAAATGGCCATGCGAGCAAATTTCATTTTTTGCCAAAAATGACCATGATCCGACATCAAATACCCGAGTTATGAGCATTCAAAGATGACCATGTAATATTTTCAGCATTAACAAAAAAATTAGATTTTTGGAGCTTCATAACTTGCATATCTCGGCCAAAATAAGTCCGATCTTTGAGTGGTATACCTTTTTAGACTCGTTAAGATCAGAATTATAGATTGCCATTTAAAAATGGCCATGCCAGCAAATTTCATTTTTTGCCAAAAATGACCATGATCCGACATCAAATACCCGAGGTATGAGCATTCAAAGATGACCATGTAATATTTTCAGCATTAACAAAAAAATAAGATTTTTGGAGCTTCATAACTTGCATATCTCGGCCAAAATAAGTCCGATCTTTGAGTGGTATACCTTTTTAGACTCGTTAAGATCAGAATTATAGATTGCCATTTAAAAATGGCCATGCCAGCAAATTTCATTTTTTGCCAAAAATGACCATGATCCGACATCAAATACCCGAGTTATGAGCATTCAAAGATGACCATGTAATATTTTCAGCATTAACAAAAAAATAAGATTTTTGGAGCTTCATAACTTGCATATCTCGGCCAAAATAAGTCCGATCTTTGAGTGGTATACCTTTTTAGACTCGTTAAGATCAGAATTATAGATTGCCATTTAAAAATGGCCATGCCAGCAAATTTCATTTTTTGCCAAAAATGACCATGATCCGACATCAAATACCCGAGTTATGAGCATTCAAAGATGACCATGTAATATTTTCAGCATTAACAAAAAAATAAGATTTTTGGAGCTTCATAACTTGCATATCTCGGCCAAAATAAGTCCGATCTTTGAGTGGTATACCTTTTTAGACTCGTTAAGATCAGAATTATAGATTGCCATTTAAAAATGGCCATGCCAGCAAATTTCATTTTTTGCCAAAAATGACCATGATCCGACATCAAATACCCGAGTTATGAGCATTCAAAGATGACCATGTAATATTTTCAGCATTAACAAAAAAATAAGATTTTTGGAGCTTCATAACTTGCATATCTCGGCCAAAATAAGTCCGATCTTTGAGTGGTATACCTTTTTAGACTCGTTAAGATCAGAATTATAGATTGCCATTTAAAAATGGCCATGCCAGCAAATTTCATTTTTTGCCAAAAATGACCATGATCCGACATCAAATACCCGAGTTATGAGCATTCAAAGATGACCATGTAATATTTTCAGCATTAACAAAAAAATAAGATTTTTGGAGCTTCATAACTTGCATATCTCGGCCAAAATAAGTCCGATCTTTGAGTGGTATACCTTTTTAGACTCGTTAAGATCAGAATTATAGATTGCCATTTAAAAATGGCCATGCCAGCAAATTTAATTTTTTGCCAAAAATGACCATGATCCGACATCAAATACCCGAGTTATGAGCATTCAAAGATGACCATGTAATATTTTCAGCATTAACAAAAAAATAAGATTTTTGGAGCTTCATAACTTGCATATCTCGGCCAAAATAAGTCCGATCTTTGAGTGGTATACCTTTTTAGACTCGTTAAGATCAGAATTATAGATTGCCATTTAAAAATGGCCATGCCAGCAAATTTCATTTTTTGCCAAAAATGACCATGATCCGACATCAAATACCCGAGTTATGAGCATTCAAAGATGACCATGTAATATTTTCAGCATTAACAAAAAAATAAGATTTTTGGAGCTTCATAACTTGCATATCTCGGCCAAAATAAGTCCGATCTTTGAGTGGTATACCTTTTTAGACTCGTTAAGATCAGAATTATAGATTGCCATTTAAAAATGGCCATGCCAGCAAATTTCATTTTTTGCCAAAAATGACCATGATCCGACATCAAATACCCGAGTTATGAGCATTCAAAGATGACCATGTAATATTTTCAGCATTAACAAAAAAATAAGATTTTTGGAGCTTCATAACTTGCATATCTCGGCCAAAATAAGTCCGATCTTTGAGTGGTATACCTTTTTAGACTCGTTAAGATCAGAATTATAGATTGCCATTTAAAAATGGCCATGCCAGCAAATTTCATTTTTTGCCAAAAATGACCATGATCCGACATCAAATACCCGAGTTATGAGCATTCAAAGATGACCATGTAATATTTTCAGCATTAACAAAAAAATAAGATTTTTGGAGCTTCATAACTTGCATATCTCGGCCAAAATAAGTCCGATCTTTGAGTGGTATACCTTTTTAGACTCGTTAAGATCAGAATTATAGATTGCCATTTAAAAATGGCCATGCCACCAAATTTCATTTTTTGCCAAAAATGACCATGATCCGACATCAAATACCCGAGTTATGAGCATTCAAAGATGACCATGTAATATTTTCAGCATTAACAAAAAAATAAGATTTTTGGAGCTTCATAACTTGCATATCTCGGCCAAAATAAGTCCGATCTTTGAGTGGTATACCTTTTTAGACTCGTTAAGATCAGAATTATAGATTGCCATTTAAAAATGGCCATGCCAGCAAATTTCATTTTTTGCCAAAAATGACCATGATCCGACATCAAATACCCGAGTTATGAGCATTCAAAGATGACCATGTAATATTTTCAGCATTAACAAAAAAATAAGATTTTTGGAGCTTCATAACTTGCATATCTCGGCCAAAATAAGTCCGATCTTTGAGTGGTATACCTTTTTAGACTCGTTAAGATCAGAATTATAGATTGCCATTTAAAAATGGCCATGCCAGAAAATTTAATTTTTTGCCAAAAATGACCATGATCCGACATCAAATACCCGAGTTATGAGCATTCAAAGATGACCATGTAATATTTTCAGCATTAACAAAAAAATAAGATTTTTGGAGCTTCATAACTTGCATATCTCGGCCAAAATAAGTCCGATCTTTGAGTGGTATACCTTTTTAGACTCGTTAAGATCAGAATTATAGATTGCCATTTAAAAATGGCCATGCCGGCAAATTTCATTTTTTGCCAAAAATGACCATGATCCGACATCAAATACCCGAGTTATGAGCATTCAAAGATGACCATGTAATATTTTCAGCATTAACAAAAAAATAAGATTTTTGGAGCTTCATAACTTGCATATCTCGGCCAAAATAAGTCCGATCTTTGAGTGGTATACCTTTTTAGACTCGTTAAGATCAGAATTATAGATTGCCATTTAAAAATGGCCATGCCAGCAAATTTCATTTTTTGCCAAAAATGACCATGATCCGACATCAAATACCCGAGCTATGAGCATTCAAAGATGACCATGTAATATTTTCAGCATTAACAAAAAAATAAGATTTTTGGAGCTTCATAACTTGCATATCTCGGCCAAAATAAGTCCGATCTTTGAGTGGTATACCTTTTTAGACTCGTTAAGATCAGAATTATAGATTGCCATTTAAAAATGGCCATGCCAGAAAATTTAATTTTTTGCCAAAAATGACCATGATCCGACATCAAATACCCGAGTTATGAGCATTCAAAGATGACCATGTAATATTTTCAGCATTAACAAAAAAATAAGATTTTTGGAGCTTCATAACTTGCATATCTCGGCCAAAATAAGTCCGATCTTTGAGTGGTATACCTTTTTAGACTCGTTAAGATCAGAATTATAGATTGCCATTTAAAAATGGCCATGCCAGCAAATTTCATTTTTTGCCAAAAATGACCATGATCCGACATCAAATACCCGAGTTATGAGCATTCAAAGATGACCATGTAATATTTTCAGCATTAACAAAAAAATAAGATTTTTGGAGCTTCATAACTTGCATATCTCGGCCAAAATAAGTCCGATCTTTGAGTGGTATACCTTTTTAGACTCGTTAAGATCAGAATTATAGATTGCCATTTAAAAATGGCCATGCCAGCAAATTTCATTTTTTGCCAAAAATGACCATGATCCGACATCAAATACCCGAGTTATGAGCATTCAAAGATGACCATGTAATATTTTCAGCATTAACAAAAAAATAAGATTTTTGGAGCTTCATAACTTGCATATCTCGGCCAAAATAAGTCCGATCTTTGAGTGGTATACCTTTTTAGACTCGTTAAGATCAGAATTATAGATTGCCATTTAAAAATGGCCATGCCAGCAAATTTCATTTTTTGCCAAAAATGACCATGATCCGACATCAAATACCCGAGTTATGAGCATTCAAAGATGACCATGTAATATTTTCAGCATTAACAAAAAAATAAGATTTTTGGAGCTTCATAACTTGCATATCTCGGCCAAAATAAGTCCGATCTTTGAGTGGTATACCTTTTTAGACTCGTTAAGATCAGAATTATAGATTGCCATTTAAAAATGGCCATGCCAGCAAATTTCATTTTTTGCCAAAAATGACCATGATCCGACATCAAATACCCGAGTTATGAGCATTCAAAGATGACCATGTAATATTTTCAGCATTAACAAAAAAATAAGATTTTTGGAGCTTCATAACTTGCATATCTCGGCCAAAATAAGTCCGATCTTTGAGTGGTATACCTTTTTAGACTCGTTAAGATCAGAATTATAGATTGCCATTTAAAAATGGCCATGCCAGCAAATTTCATTTTTTGCCAAAAATGACCATGATCCGACATCAAATACCCGAGTTATGAGCATTCAAAGATGACCATGTAATATTTTCAGCATTAACAAAAAAATAAGATTTTTGGAGCTTCATAACTTGCATATCTCGGCCAAAATAAGTCCGATCTTTGAGTGGTATACCTTTTTAGACTCGTTAAGATCAGAATTATAGATTGCCATTTAAAAATGGCCATGCCAGCAAATTTCATTTTTTGCCAAAAATGACCATGATCCGACATCAAATACCCGAGTTATGAGCATTCAAAGATGACCATGTAATATTTTCAGCATTAACAAAAAAATAAGATTTTTGGAGCTTCATAACTTGCATATCTCGGCCAAAATAAGTCCGATCTTTGAGTGGTATACCTTTTTAGACTCGTTAAGATCAGAATTATAGATTGCCATTTAAAAATGGCCATGCCAGCAAATTTCATTTTTTGCCAAAAATGACCATGATCCGACATCAAATACCCGAGTTATGAGCATTCAAAGATGACCATGTAATATTTTCAGCATTAACAAAAAAATAAGATTTTTGGAGCTTCATAACTTGCATATCTCGGCCAAAATAAGTCCGATCTTTGAGTGGTATACCTTTTTAGACTCGTTAAGATCAGAATTATAGATTGCCATTTAAAAATGGCCATGCCAGCAAATTTCATTTTTTGCCAAAAATGACCATGATCCGACATCAAATATCCGAGTTATGAGCATTCAAAGATGACCATGTAATATTTTCAGCATTAACAAAAAAATAAGATTTTTGGAGCTTCATAACTTGCATATCTCGGCCAAAATAAGTCCGATCTTTGAGTGGTATACCTTTTTAGACTCGTTAAGATCAGAATTATAGATTGCCATTTAAAAATGGCCATGCCAGCAAATTTCATTTTTTGCCAAAAATGACCATGATCCGACATCAAATACCCGAGCTATGAGCATTCAAAGATGACCATGTAATATTTTCAGCATTAACAAAAAAATAAGATTTTTGGAGCTTCATAACTTGCATATCTCGGCCAAAATAAGTCCGATCTTTGAGTGGTATACCTTTTTAGACTCGTTAAGATCAGAATTATAGATTGCCATTTAAAAATGGCCATGCCAGAAAATTTAATTTTTTGCCAAAAATGACCATGATCCGACATCAAATACCCGAGTTATGAGCATTCAAAGATGACCATGTAATATTTTCAGCATTAACAAAAAAATTAGATTTTTGGAGCTTCATAACTTGCATATCTCGGCAAAAATAAGTCCGATCTTTGAATGGTATACCTTTTTAGACTCGTTAAGATCAGAATTATAGATTGCCATTTAAAAATGGCCATGCCAGCAAATTTCATTTTTTGCCAAAAATGACCATGATCCGACATCAAATACCCGAGTTATGAGCATTCAAAGATGACCATGTAATATTTTCAGCATTAACAAAAAAATAAGATTTTTGGAGCTTCATAACTTGCATATCTCGGCCAAAATAAGTCCGATCTTTGAGTGGTATACCTTTTTAGACTCGTTAAGATCAGAATTATAGATTGCCATTTAAAAATGGCCATGCCAGCAAATTTCATTTTTTGCCAAAAATGACCATGATCCGACATCAAATACCCGAGTTATGAGCATTCAAAGATGACCATGTAATATTTTCAGCATTAACAAAAAAATAAGATTTTTGGAGCTTCATAACTTCCATATCTCGGCCAAAATAAGTCCGATCTTTGAGTGGTATACCTTTTTAGACTCGTTAAGATCAGAATTATAGATATCCATTTAAAAATGGCCATGCCAGCAAATTTCATTTTTAGCCAAAAATGGCAATGTATTATTTTCAGCATTAACAAAAAAATAAGATTTCTGGAGCTTCATAACTTGCATATCTCGGCCAAAATAAGTCCGATCTTTGAGTGGTATACCTTTTTAGACTCGTTAAGATCAGAATTATAGATTGCCATTTAAAAATGGCCATGCCAGAAAATTTCATTTTTTGCCAAAAATGACCATGATCCGACATCAAATACCCGAGTTATGAGCATTCAAAGATGACCATGTAATATTTTCAGCATTAACAAAAAAAAAGATTTTTGGAGCTTCATAACTTGCATATCTCGGCCAAAATAAGTCCGATCTTTGAGTGGTATACCTTTTTAGACTCGTTAAGATCAGAATTATAGATTGCCATTTAAAAATGGCCATGCCAGCAAATTTCATTTTTTGCCAAAAATGACCATGATCCGACATCAAATACCCGAGTTATGAGCATTCAAAGATAACCATGTAATATTTTCAGCATTAACAAAAAAATAAGATTTTTGGAGCTTCATAACTTGCATATCTCGGCCAAAATAAGTCCGATCTTTGAGTGGTATACCTTTTTAGACTCGTTGAGATCAGAATTATAGATTGCCATTAAAAAATGGCCATGCCAGAAAATTTCATTTTTTGCCAAAAATGACCATGATCCGACATCAAATACCCGAGTTATGAGCATTCAAAGATGACCATGTAATATTTTCAGCATTAACAAAAAAAAAGATTTTTGGAGCTTCATAACTTGCATATCTCGGCCAAAATAAGTCCGATCTTTGAGAGGTATACCTTTTTAGACTCGTTAAGATCAGAATTAAAGATTGCCATTTAAAAATGGCCATGCCAGGAAATTTCATTTTTTACCAAAAATGACCATAATCCGACATCAAATACCCGAGTTATGAGCATTCAAAGACGACCATGTAATATTTTCAGCATTAACAAAAAAATAAGATTTTTGGAGCTTCATAACTTGCATATCTCGGCCAAAATAAGTCCGATCTTTGAGTGGTATACCTTTTTAGACTCGTTAAGATCAGAATTATAGATTGCCATTTAAAAATGGCCATGCCAGCAAATTTAATTTTTTACCAAAAATGACCATGATCCGACATCAAATACCCGAGCTATGAATGAGCATTCAAAGATAACCATGTAATATTTTCAACATTAACAAAAAAATAAGATTTTTGGAGCTTCATAACTTGCATATCTCGGTCAAAATAAGTCCGATCTTTGAGTGGTATACCTTTTTAGACTCGTTAAGATCAGAATTATGGATTGCCATTTAAAAATGGCCATGCCAGCAAATTTCATTTTTTGCCAAAAATGACCATGATCCGACATCAAATACCCGAGTTATGAGCATTCAAAGATGACCATGTAATATTTTCAGCATGAACAAAAAAATAAGATTTTTGGAGCTTCATAACTTGCATATCTCTGCCAAAATAAGTCCGATCTTTGAGTGGTATACCTTTTTAGACTCGTTAAGATCAGAATTATAGATTGCCATTTAAAAATGGCCATGCCAGCAAATTTCATTTTTTGCCAAAAATGACCATGATCCGACATCAAATACCCGAGTTATGAGCATTCAAAGATAACCATGTAATATTTTCAGCATTAACAAAAAAATAAGATTTTTGGAGCTTCATAACTTGCATATCTCGGCCAAAATAAGTCCGATCTTTGAGTGGTATACCTTTTTAGACTCGTTAAGATCAGAATTATAGATTGCCATTTAAAAATGGCCATACCAGAAAATTATTTTTTTCCCAAAAATGACCATGATCCGACATCAAATACCCGAGTTATGAGCATTTAAAGATGACCATGTAATATTTTCAGCATTAACAAAAAAAAAGATTTTTGGAGCTTCATAACTTGCATATCTCGGCCAAAATAAGTCCGATCTTTGAGTGGTATACCTTTTTAGACTCGTTAAGATCAGAATTATAGATTGCCATTTAAAAATGGCCATGCCAGCAAATTTCATTTTTTGCCAAAAATGACCATGATCCGACATCAAATACCCGAGTTATGAGCATTCAAAGATGACCATGTAATATTTTCAGCATTAACAAAAAAATAAGATTTTTGGAGCTTCATAACTTGCATATCTCGGCCAAAATAAGTCCGATCTTTGAGTGGTATACCTTTTTAGACTCGTTAAGATCAGAATTATAGATTGCCATTTAAAAATGGCCATGCCAGCAAATTTCATTTTTTGCCAAAAATGACCATGATCCGACATCAAATACCCGAGTTATGAGCATTCAAAGATAACCATGTAATATTTTCAGCATTAACAAAAAAATAAGATTTTTGGAGCTTCATAACTTGCATATCTCGGCCAAAATAAATCCGATCTTTGAGTGGTATACCATTTTAGACTCGTTAAGATCAGAATTATAGATTGCCATTTAAAAATGGGCCATGCCAGCAAATTTAATTTTTTGCCAAAAATGACCATGATCCGACATCAAATACCCGAGTTATGAGCATTCAAAGATGACCATGTAATATTTTCAGCATTAACAAAAAAATAAGATTTTTGGAGCTTCATAACTTGCATATCTCGGCCAAAATAAGTCCGATCTTTGAGTGGTATACCTTTTTAGACTCGTTAAGATCAGAATTATAGATATCCATTTAAAAATGGCCATGCCAGCAAATTTCATTTTTTGCCAAAAATGACCATGTAATATTTTCAGCACTAACAAAAAAATAAGATTTTTGGAAATTCATAACTTGCATATCTCGGCCAAAATAAGTCCGATCTTTGAGTGGTATACCTTTTTAGACTCGTTAAGATCAGAATTATAGATTGCCATTTAAAAATGGCCATGCCAGCAAATTTTTTTTTTGCCAAAAATGACCATGATCCGACATCAAATACCCGAGTTATGAGCATTCAAAGATGACCATGTAATATTTTCAGCATTAACAAAAAAATAAGATTTTTGGAGCTTCATAACTTGCATATCTCGGCCAAAATAAGTCCGATCTTTGAGTGGTATACCTTTTTAGACTCGTTAAGATCAGAATTATAGATTGCCATTTAAAAATGGCCATGCCAGCAAATTTCATTTTTTGCCAAAAATGACCATGATCCGACATCAAATACCCGAGTTATGAGCATTCAAAGATGACCATGTAATATTTTCAGCATTAACAAAAAAATAAGATTTTTGGAGCTTCATAACTTGCATATCTCGGCCAAAATAAGTCCGATCTTTGAGTGGTATACCTTTTTAGACTCGTTAAGATCAGAATTATAGATTGCCATTTAAAAATGGCCATGCCAGCAAATTTCATTTTTTGCCAAAAATGACCATGATCCGACATCAAATACCCAGTTATGAGCATTCAAAGATGACCATTAATATTTTCAGCATTAACAAAAAAATAAGATTTTTGGAGCTTCATAACTTGCATATCTCGGCCAAAATAAGTCCGATCTTTGAGTGGTATACCTTTTTAGACTCGTTAAGATCAGAATTATAGATTGCCATTTAAAAATGGCCATGCCAGCAAATTTTATTTTTTGCCAAAAATGACCATGATCCGACATCAAATACCCGAGTTATGAGCATTCAAAGATGACCATGTAATATTTTCAGCATTAACAAAAAAATAAGATTTTTGGAGCTTCATAACTTGCATATCTCGGCCAAAATAAGTCCGATCTTTGAGTGGTATACCTTTTTAGACTCGTTAAGATCAGAATTATAGATTGCCATTTAAAAATGGCCATGCCAGCAAATTTAATTTTTTGCCAAAAATGACCATGATCCGACATCAAATACCCGAGTTATGAGCATTCAAAGATGACCATGTAATATTTTCAGCATTAACAAAAAAATAAGATTTTTGGAGCTTCATAACTTGCATATCTCGGCCAAAATAAGTCCGATCTTTGAGTGGTATACCTTTTTAGACTCGTTAAGATCAGAATTATAGATTGCCATTTAAAAATGGCCATGCCAGCAAATTTCATTTTTTGCCAAAAATGACCATGATCCGACATCAAATACCCGAGTTATGAGCATTCAAAGATGACCATGTAATATTTTCAGCATTAACAAAAAAATAAGATTTTTGGAGCTTCATAACTTGCATATCTCGGCCAAAATAAGTCCGATCTTTGAGTGGTATACCTTTTTAGACTCGTTAAGATCAGAATTATAGATTTCCATTTAAAAATGGCCATGCCAGCAAATTTCATTTTTTGCCAAAAATGACCATGAACCATATAAAAAATAATTAATATTTTCAGCATTAACAAAAAAATAAGATTTTTGGAGCTTCATAACTTGCATATCTCGGCCAAAATAAGTCCGATCTTTGAGTGGTATACCTTTTTAGACTCGTTAAGATCAGAATTATAGATTGCCATTTAAAAATGGCCATGCCAGCAAATTATTTTTTTCCCAAAAATGACCATGATCCGACATCAAATACCCGAGTTATGAGCATTCAAAGATGACCATGTAATATTTTCAGCATTAACAAAAAAAAAAGATTTTTGGAGCTTCATAACTTGCATATCTCGGCCAAAATAAGTCCGATCTTTGAGTGGTATACCTTTTTAGACTCGTTAAGATCAGAATTATAGATTGCCATTTAAAAATGGCCATGCCAGCAAATTTCATTTTTTGCCAAAAATGACCATGATCCGACATCAAATACCCGAGTTATGAGCATTCAAAGATGACCATGTAATATTTTCAGCATTAACAAAAAAATAAGATTTTTGGAGCTTCATAACTTGCATATCTCGGCCAAAATAAGTCCGAT
Source organism: Drosophila maculinotata (assembly GCA_035045305.1). Classification (NCBI taxonomy): domain Eukaryota; kingdom Metazoa; phylum Arthropoda; class Insecta; order Diptera; family Drosophilidae; genus Drosophila; species Drosophila maculinotata. The sequence continues at coordinate 26,861 of JAWNPD010000659.1, read as the reverse complement.
CTTTGAGTGGTATACCTTTTTAGACTCGTTAAGATCAGAATTATAGATTGCCATTTAAAAATGGCCATGCCAGCAAATTTCATTTTTTGCCAAAAATGACCATGATCCGACATCAAATACCCGAGTTATGAGCATTCAAAGATGACCATGTAATATTTTCAGCATTAACAAAAAAATAAGATTTTTGGAGCTTCATAACTTGCATATCTCGGCCAAAATAAATCCGATCTTTGAGTGGTATACCTTTTTAGACTCGTTAAGATCAGAATTATAGATTGCCATTTAAAAATGGCCATGCCAGCAAATTTAATTTTTTGCCAAAAATGACCATGATCCGACATTAAATACCCGAGTTATGAGCATTCAAAGATAACCATGTAATATTTTCAGCATTAACAAAAAAATAAGATTTTTGGAGCTTCATAACTTGCATATCTCGGCCAAAATAAGTCCGATCTTTGAGTGGTATACCTTTTTAGACTCGTTAAGATCAGAATTATAGATTGCCATTTAAAAATGGCCATGCCAGCAAATTTAATTTTTTGCCAAAAATGACCATGATCCGACATCAAATACCCGAGTTATGAGCATTCAAAGATGACCATGTAATATTTTCAGCATTAACAAAAAAATAAGATTTTTGGAGCTTCATAACTTGCATATCTCGGCCAAAATAAGTCCGATCTTTGAGTGGTATACCTTTTTAGACTCGTTAAGATCAGAATTATAGATATCCATTTAAAAATGGCCATGCCAGCAAATTTCATTTTTTGCCAAAAATGACCATGAAAAATATAATATTTTCAGCATTAACAAAAAAATAAGATTTTTGGAGCTTCATAACTTGCATATCTCGGCCAAAATAAGTCCGATCTTTGAGTGGTATACCTTTTTAGACTCGTTAAGATCAGAATTATAGATTGCCATTTAAAAATGGCCATGCCAGCAAATTTCATTTTTTGCCAAAAATGACCATGATCCGACATCAAATACCCGAGTTATGAGCATTCAAAGATGACCATGTAATATTTTCAGCATTAACAAAAAAATAAGATTTTTGGAGCTTCATAACTTGCATATCTCGGCCAAAATAAGTCCGATCTTTGAGTGGTATACCTTTTTAGACTCGTTAAGATCAGAATTATAGATTGCCATTTAAAAATGGCCATGCCAGCAAATTTCATTTTTTGCCAAAAATGACCATGATCCGACATCAAATACCCGAGTTATGAGCATTCAAAGATGACCATGTAATATTTTCAGCATTAACAAAAAAATAAGATTTTTGGAGCTTCATAACTTGCATATCTCGGCCAAAATAAGTCCGATCTTTGAGTGGTATACCTTTTTAGACTCGTTAAGATCAGAATTATAGATTGCCATTTAAAAATGGCCATGCCAGCAAATTTCATTTTTTGCCAAAAATGACCATGATCCGACATCAAATACCCGAGTTATGAGCATTCAAAGATGACCATGTAATATTTTCAGCATTAACAAAAAAATAAGATTTTTGGAGCTTCATAACTTGCATATCTCGGCCAAAATAAGTCCGATCTTTGAGTGGTATACCTTTTTAGACTCGTTAAGATCAGAATTATAGATTGCCATTTAAAAATGGCCATGCCAGCAAATTTCATTTTTTGCCAAAAATGACCATGATCCGACATCAAATACCCGAGTTATGAGCATTCAAAGATGACCATGTAATATTTTCAGCATTAACAAAAAAATAAGATTTTTGGAGCTTCATAACTTGCATATCTCGGCCAAAATAAGTCCGATCTTTGAGTGGTATACCTTTTTAGACTCGTTAAGATCAGAATTATAGATTGCCATTTAAAAATGGCCATGCCAGCAAATTTCATTTTTTGCCAAAAATGACCATGATCCGACATCAAATACCCGAGTTATGAGCATTCAAAGATGACCATGTAATATTTTCAGCATTAACAAAAAAATAAGATTTTTGGAGCTTCATAACTTGCATATCTCGGCCAAAATAAGTCCGATCTTTGAGTGGTATACCTTTTTAGACTCGTTAAGATCAGAATTATATATTGCCATTTAAAAATGGCCATGCCAGCAAATTTCATTTTTTGCCAAAAATGACCATGATCCGACATCAAATACCCGAGTTATGAGCATTCAAAGATGACCATGTAATATTTTCAGCATTAACAAAAAAATAAGATTTTTGGAGCTTCATAACTTGCATATCTCGGCCAAAATAAGTCCGATCTTTGAGTGGTATACCTTTTTAGACTCGTTAAGATCAGAATTATAGATTGCCATTTAAAAATGGCCATGCCAGCAAATTTCATTTTTTGCCAAAAATGACCATGATCCGACATCAAATACCCGAGTCATGAATGAGCATTCAAAGATGACCATGTAATATTTTCAGCATTAACAAAAAAAATAAGATTTTTGGAGCTTCATAACTTGCATATCTCGGCCAAAATAAGTCCGATCTTTGAGTGGTATACCTTTTTAGACTCGTTAAGATCAGAATTATGGATTGCCATTTAAAAATGGCCATGCCAGCAAATTTCATTTTTTGCCAAAAATGACCATGATCCGACATCAAATACCCGAGTTATGAGCATTCAAAGAATACCATGTAATATTTTCAGCATTAACAAAAAAATAAGATTTTTGGAGCTTCATAACTTGCATATCTCGGCCAAAATAAGTCCGATCTTTGAGTGGTATACCTTTTTAGACTCGTTAAGATCAGAATTATAGATATCCATTTAAAAATGGCCATGCCAGCAAATTTAATTTTTTGCCAAAAATGACCATGATCCGACATCAAATACCCGAGTTATGAGCATTCAAAGATAACCATGTAATATTTTCAGCATTAACAAAAAAATAAGATTTTTTGAGCTTCATAACTTGCATATCTCGGCCAAAATAAGTCCGATCTTTGAGTGGTATACCTTTTTAGACTCGTTAAGATCAGAATTATAGATTGCCATTTAAAAATGGCCATGCCAGCAAATTTAATTTTTTGCCAAAAATGACCATGATCCGACATCAAAAAACCGAGTTATGAGCATTCAAAGATAACCATGTAATATTTTCAGCATTAACAAAAAAATAAGATTTTTGGAGCTTCATAACTTGCATATCTCGGCCAAAATAAGTCCGATCTTTGAGTGGTATACCTTTTTAGACTCGTTAAGATCAGAATTATGGATTGCCATTTAAAAATGGCCATGCCAGCAAATTTAATTTTTTGCCAAAAATGACCATGATCCGACATCAAATACCCGAGTTATGAGCATTCAAAGATGACCATGTAATATTTTCAGCATTAACAAAAAAATAAGATTTTTGGAGCTTCATAACTTGCATATCTCGGCCAAAATAAGTCCGATCTTTGAGTGGTATACCTTTTTAGACTCGTTAAGATCAGAATTATAGATTGCCATTTAAAAATGGCCATGCCAGCTTATTTCACTTTTTGCCAAAAATGACCATGATCCGACATTAAAAACCCGAGCTATGAGCATTCAAAGATAACTATGTAATATTTTCAGCATTAACAAAAAAATAAGATTTATGGAGCTTCATAACTTGCATATCTCGGCCAAAATAAGTCCGATCTTTGAGTGGTATACCTTTTTAGACTCGTTAAGATCAGAATTATAGATTGCCATTTAAAAATGGCCATGCCAGCAAATTTAATTTTTTGCCAAAAATGACCATGATCCGACATCAAATACCCGAGTTATGAGCATTCAAAGATGACCATGTAATATTTTCAGCATTAACAAAAAAATAAGATTTTTGGAGCTTCATAACTTGCATATCTCGGCCAAAATAAGTCCGATCTTTGAGTGGTATACCTTTTTAGACTCGTTAAGATCAGAATTATATATTGCCATTTAAAAATGGCCATGCCAGCAAATTTAATTTTTTACCAAAAATGACCATGATCCGACATCAAATACCCGAGTTATGAGCATTCAAAGATGACCATGTAATATTTTCAGCATTAACAAAAAAATAAGATTTTTGGAGCTTCATAACTTGCATATCTCGGCCAAAATAAGTCCGATCTTTGAGTGGTATACCTTTTTAGACTCGTTAAGATCAGAATTATAGATTGCCATTTAAAAATGGCCATGCCAGCAAATTTCATTTTTTGCCAAAAATGACCATGATCCGACATCAAATACCCGAGTTATGAGCATTCAAAGATGACCATGTAATATTTTCAGCATTAACAAAAAAATTCGATTTTTGGAGCTTCATAACTTGCATATCTCGGCCAAAATAAGTCCGATCTTTGAGTGGTATACCTTTTTAGACTCGTTAAGATCAGAATTATAGATTGCCATTTAAAAATGGCCATGCCAGCAAATTTCATTTTTTGCCAAAAATGACCATGATCCGACATCAAATAACCGAGTTATGAGCATTCAAAGATGACCATGTAATATTTTCAGCATTAACAAAAAAATAAGATTTTTGGAGCTTCATAACTTGCATATCTCGGCCAAAATAAGTCCGATCTTTGAGTGGTATACCTTTTTAGACTCGTTAAGATCAGAATTATAGATTGCCATTTAAAAATGGCCATGCCAGCAAATTTAATTTTTTGCCAAAAATGACCATGATCCGACATCAAATACCCGAGTTATGAGCATTCAAAGATGACCATGTAATATTTTCAGCATTAACAAAAAAATAAGATTTTTGGAGCTTCATAACTTGCATATCTCGGCCAAAATAAGTCCGATCTTTGAGTGGTATACCTTTTTAGACTCGTTAAGATCAGAATTATAGATTGCCATTTAAAAATGGCCATGCCAGCAAATTTCATTTTTTGCCAAAAATGACCATGATCCGACATCAAATACCCGAGTTATGAGCATTCAAAGATGACCATGTAATATTTTCAGCATTAACAAAAAAATAAGATTTTTGGAGCTTCATAACTTGCATATCTCGGCCAAAATAAGTCCGATCTTTGAGTGGTATACCTTTTTAGACTCGTTAAGATCAGAATTATAGATTGCCATTTAAAAATGGCCATGCCAGCAAATTTCATTTTTTGCCAAAAATGACCATGATCCGACATCAAATACCCGAGTTATGAGCATTCAAAGATGACCATGTAATATTTTCAGCATTAAAAAAAAAATAAGATTTTTGGAGCTTCATAACTTGCATATCTCGGCCAAAATAAGTCCGATCTTTGAGTGGTATACCTTTTTAGACTCGTTAAGATCAGAATTATAGATTGCCATTTAAAAATGGCCATGCCAGCAAATTTAATTTTTTTGCCAAAAATGACCATGATCCGACATCAAATACCCGAGTTATGAGCATTCAAAGATGACCATGTAATATTTTCAGCATTAACAAAAAAATAAGATTTTTGGAGCTTCATAACTTGCATATCTCGGCCAAAATAAGTCCGATCTTTGAGTGGTATACCTTTTTAGACTCGTTAAGATCAGAATTATAGATTGCCATTTAAAAATGGCCATGCCAGCATATTTCATTTTTTGCCAAAAATGACCATGATCCGACATCAAATACCCGAGTTATGAGCATTCAAAGATGACCATGTAATATTTTCAGCATTAACAAAAAAATAAGATTTTTGGAGCTTCATAACTTGCATATCTCGGCCAAAATAAGTCCGATCTTTGAGTGGTATACCTTTTTAGACTCGTTAAGATCAGAATTATAGATTGCTATTTAAAAATGGCCAAGCCAGCAAATTTAATTTTTTGCCAAAAATGACCATGATCCGACATCAAATACCCGAGTTATGAGCATTCAAAGATAACCATGTAATATTTTCAGCATATCTCGGCCAAAATAAGTCCGATCTTTGAGTGGTATACCTTTTTAGACTCGTTAAGATCAGAATTTTGGATTGCCATTTAAAAATGGCCATGCCAGCATATTTAATTTTTTTGCCAAAAATGACCATGATCCGACATCAAATACCCGAGTTATGAGCATTCAAAGATGACCATGTAATATTTTCAGCATTAACAAAAAAATAAGATTTTTGGAGCTTCATAACTTGCATATCTCGGCCAAAATAAGTCCGATCTTTGAGTGGTATACCTTTTTAGACTCGTTAAGATCAGAATTATATATTGCCATTTAAAAATGGCCATGCCAGCAAATTTCATTTTTTACCAAAAATGACCATGATCCGACATCAAATACCCGAGTTATGAGCATTCAAAGATGACCATGTAATATTTTCAGCATTAACAAAAAAATAAGATTTTTGGAGCTTCATAACTTGCATATCTCGGCCAAAATAAGTCCGATCTTTGAGTGGTATACCTTTTTAGACTCGTTAAGATCAGAATTATAGATTGCCATTTAAAAATGGCCATGCCAGCAAATTTCATTTTTTGCCAAAAATGACCATGATCCGACATCAAATACCCGAGTTATGAGCATTCAAAGATGACCATGTAATATTTTCAGCATTAACAAAAAAATAAGATTTTTGGAGCTTCATAACTTGCATATCTCGGCCAAAATAAGTCCGATCTTTGAGTGGTATACCTTTTTAGACTCGTTAAGATCAGAATTATAGATTGCCATTTAAAAATGGCCATGCCAGCAAATTTCATTTTTTGCCAAAAATGACCATGATCCGACATCAAATACCCGAGTTATGAGCATTCAAAGATGACCATGTAATATTTTCAGCATTAACAAAAAAATAAGATTTTTTGAGCTTCATAACTTGCATATCTCGGCCAAAATAAGTCCGATCTTTGAGTGGTATACCTTTTTAGACTCGTTAAGATCAGAATTTTGGATTGCCATTTAAAAATGGCCATGCCAGCAAATTTAATTTTTTTGCCAAAAATGACCATGATCCGACATCAAATACCCGAGTTATGAGCATTCAAAGATGACCATGTAATATTTTCAGCATTAACAAAAAAATAAGATTTTTGGAGCTTCATAACTTGCATATCTCGGCCAAAATAAGTCCGATCTTTGAGTGGTATACCTTTTTAGACTCGTTAAGATCAGAATTATATATTGCCATTTAAAAATGGCCATGCCAGCAAATTTCATTTTTTACCAAAAATGACCATGATCCGACATCAAATACCCGAGTTATGAGCATTCAAAGATGACCATGTAATATTTTCAGCATTAACAAAAAAATAAGATTTTTGGAGCTTCATAACTTGCATATCTCGGCCAAAATAAGTCCGATCTTTGAGTGGTATACCTTTTTAGACTCGTTAAGATCAGAATTATAGATTGCCATTTAAAAATGGCCATGCCAGCAAATTTCATTTTTTGCCAAAAATGACCATGATCCGACATCAAATACCCGAGTTATGAGCATTCAAAGATGACCATGTAATATTTTCAGCATTAACAAAAAAATAAGATTTTTGGAGCTTCATAACTTGCATATCTCGGCCAAAATAAGTCCGATCTTTGAGTGGTATACCTTTTTAGACTCGTTAAGATCAGAATTATAGATTGCCATTTAAAAATGGCCATGCCAGCAAATTTCATTTTTTGCCAAAAATGACCATGATCCGACATCAAATACCCGAGTTATGAGCATTCAAAGATGACCATGTAATATTTTCAGCATTAACAAAAAAATAAGATTTTTGGAGCTTCATAACTTGCATATCTCGGCCAAAATAAGTCCGATCTTTGAGTGGTATACCTTTTTAGACTCGTTAAGATCAGAATTATAGATTGCCATTTAAAAATGGCCATGCCAGCAAATTTCATTTTTTGCCAAAAATGACCATGATCCGACATCAAATACCCGAGTTATGAGCATTCAAAGATGACCATGTAATATTTTCAGCATTAACAAAAAAATAAGATTTTTGGAGCTTCATAACTTGCATATCTCGGCCAAAATAAGTCCGATCTTTGAGTGGTATACCTTTTTAGACTCGTTAAGATCAGAATTATAGATTGCCATTTAAAAATGGCCATGCCAGCAAATTTCATTTTTTGCCAAAAATGACCATGATCCGACATCAAATACCCGAGTTATGAGCATTCAAAGATGACCATGTAATATTTTCAGCATTAACAAAAAAATAAGATTTTTGGAGCTTCATAACTTGCATATCTCGGCCAAAATAAGTCCGATCTTTGAGTGGTATACCTTTTTAGACTCGTTAAGATCAGAATTATAGATTGCCATTTAAAAATGGCCATGCCAGCAAATTTCATTTTTTGCCAAAAATGACCATGATCCGACATCAAATACCCGAGTTATGAGCATTCAAAGATGACCATGTAATATTTTCAGCATTAACAAAAAAATAAGATTTTTGGAGCTTCATAACTTGCATATCTCGGCCAAAATAAGTCCGATCTTTGAGTGGTATACCTTTTTAGACTCGTTAAGATCAGAATTATAGATTGCCATTTAAAAATGGCCATGCCAGCAAATTTAATTTTTTGCCAAAAATGACCATGATCCGACATCAAATACCCGAGTTATGAGCATTCAAAGATGACCATGTAATATTTTCAGCATTAACAAAAAAATAAGATTTTTGGAGCTTCATAACTTGCATATCTCGGCCAAAATAAGTCCGATCTTTGAGTGGTATACCTTTTTAGACTCGTTAAGATCAGAATTATAGATTGCCATTTAAAAATGGCCATGCCAGCAAATTTAATTTTTTGCCAAAAATGACCATGATCCGACATCAAATACCCGAGTTATGAGCATTCAAAGATGACCATGTAATATTTTCAGCATTAACAAAAAAATAAGATTTTTGGAGCTTCATAACTTGCATATCTCGGCCAAAATAAGTCCGATCTTTGAGTGGTATACCTTTTTAGACTCGTTAAGATCAGAATTATAGATTGCCATTTAAAAATGGCCATGCCAGCAAATTTCATTTTTTGCCAAAAATGACCATGATCCGACATCAAATACCCGAGTTATGAGCATTCAAAGATGACCATGTAATATTTTCAGCATTAACAAAAAAATAAGATTTTTGGAGCTTCATAACTTGCATATCTCGGCCAAAATAAGTCCGATCTTTGAGTGGTATACCTTTTTAGACTCGTTAAGATCAGAATTATAGATTGCCATTTAAAAATGGCCATGCCAGCAAATTTAATTTTTTGCCAAAAATGACCATGATCCGACATCAAATACCCGAGTTATGAGCATTCAAAGATGACCATGTAATATTTTCAGCATTAACAAAAAAATAAGATTTTTGGAGCTTCATAACTTGCATATCTCGGCCAAAATAAGTCCGATCTTTGAGTGGTATACCTTTTTAGACTCGTTAAGATCAGAATTATAGATTGCCATTTAAAAATGGCCATGCCAGCAAATTTCATTTTTTGCCAAAAATGACCATGATCCGACATCAAATACCCGAGTTATGAGCATTCAAAGATGACCATGTAATATTTTCAGCATTAACAAAAAAATAAGATTTTTGGAGCTTCATAACTTGCATATCTCGGCCAAAATAAGTCCGATCTTTGAGTGGTATACCTTTTTAGACTCGTTAAGATCAGAATTATAGATTGCCATTTAAAAATGGCCATGCCAGCAAATTTCATTTTTTGCCAAAAATGACCATGATCCGACATCAAATACCCGAGTTATGAGCATTCAAAGATGACCATGTAATATTTTCAGCATTAACAAAAAAATAAGATTTTTGGAGCTTCATAACTTGCATATCTCGGCCAAAATAAGTCCGATCTTTGAGTGGTATACCTTTTTAGACTCGTTAAGATCAGAATTATAGATTGCCATTTAAAAATGGCCATGCCAGCAAATTTCATTTTTTGCCAAAAATGACCATGATCCGACATCAAATACCCGAGTTATGAGCATTCAAAGATGACCATGTAATATTTTCAGCATTAACAAAAAAATAAGATTTTTGGAGCTTCATAACTTGCATATCTCGGCCAAAATAAGTCCGATCTTTGAGTGGTATACCTTTTTAGACTCGTTAAGATCAGAATTATAGATTGCCATTTAAAAATGGCCATGCCAGCAAATTTCATTTTTTGCCAAAAATGACCATGATCCGACATCAAATACCCGAGTTATGAGCATTCAAAGATGACCATGTAATATTTTCAGCATTAACAAAAAAATAAGATTTTTGGAGCTTCATAACTTGCATATCTCGGCCAAAATAAGTCCGATCTTTGAGTGGTATACCTTTTTAGACTCGTTAAGATCAGAATTATAGATTGCCATTTAAAAATGGCCATGCCAGCAAATTTAATTTTTTGCCAAAAATGACCATGATCCGACATCAAATACCCGAGTTATGAGCATTCAAAGATGACCATGTAATATTTTCAGCATTAACAAAAAAATAAGATTTTTGGAGCTTCATAACTTGCATATCTCGGCCAAAATAAGTCCGATCTTTGAGTGGTATACCTTTTTAGACTCGTTAAGATCAGAATTATAGATTGCCATTTAAAAATGGCCATGCCAGCAAATTTAATTTTTTGCCAAAAATGACCATGATCCGACATCAAATACCCGAGTTATGAGCATTCAAAGATGACCATGTAATATTTTCAGCATTAACAAAAAAATAAGATTTTTGGAGCTTCATAACTTGCATATCTCGGCCAAAATAAGTCCGATCTTTGAGTGGTATACCTTTTTAGACTCGTTAAGATCAGAATTATAGATTGCCATTTAAAAATGGCCATGCCAGCAAATTTCATTTTTTGCCAAAAATGACCATGATCCGACATCAAATACCCGAGTTATGAGCATTCAAAGATGACCATGTAATATTTTCAGCATTAACAAAAAAATAAGATTTTTGGAGCTTCATAACTTGCATATCTCGGCCAAAATAAGTCCGATCTTTGAGTGGTATACCTTTTTAGACTCGTTAAGATCAGAATTATAGATTGCCATTTAAAAATGGCCATGCCAGCAAATTTCATTTTTTGCCAAAAATGACCATGATCCGACATCAAATACCCGAGTTATGAGCATTCAAAGATGACCATGTAATATTTTCAGCATTAACAAAAAAATAAGATTTTTGGAGCTTCATAACTTGCATATCTCGGCCAAAATAAGTCCGATCTTTGAGTGGTATACCTTTTTAGACTCGTTAAGATCAGAATTATAGATTGCCATTTAAAAATGGCCATGCCAGCAAATTTAATTTTTTGCCAAAAATGACCATGATCCGACATCAAATACCCGAGTTATGAGCATTCAAAGATGACCATGTAATATTTTCAGCATTAACAAAAAAATAAGATTTTTGGAGCTTCATAACTTGCATATCTCGGCCAAAATAAGTCCGATCTTTGAGTGGTATACCTTTTTAGACTCGTTAAGATCAGAATTATAGATTGCCATTTAAAAATGGCCATGCCAGCTTATTTAATTTTTTGCCAAAAATGACCATGATCCGACATCAAATACCCGAGTTATGAGCATTCAAAGATGACCATGTAATATTTTCAGCATTAACAAAAAAATAAGATTTTTGGAGCTTCATAACTTGCATATCTCGGCCAAAATAAGTCCGATCTTTGAGTGGTATACCTTTTTAGACTCGTTAAGATCAGAATTATAGATTGCCATTTAAAAATGGCCATGCCAGCAAATTTAATTTTTTGCCAAAAATGACCATGATCCGACATCAAATACCCGAGTTATGAGCATTCAAAGATGACCATGTAATATTTTCAGCATTAACAAAAAAATAAGATTTTTGGAGCTTCATAACTTGCATATCTCGGCCAAAATAAGTCCGATCTTTGAGTGGTATACCTTTTTAGACTCGTTAAGATCAGAATTATAGATTGCCATTTAAAAATGGCCATGCCAGCAAATTTCATTTTTTGCCAAAAATGACCATGATCCGACATCAAATACCCGAGTTATGAGCATTCAAAGATGACCATGTAATATTTTCAGCATTAACAAAAAAATAAGATTTTTGGAGCTTCATAACTTGCATATCTCGGCCAAAATAAGTCCGATCTTTGAGTGGTATACCTTTTTAGACTCGTTAAGATCAGAATTATAGATTGCCATTTAAAAATGGCCATGCCAGCAAATTTAATTTTTTGCCAAAAATGACCATGATCCGACATCAAATACCCGAGTTATGAGCATTCAAAAATGACCATGTAATATTTTCAGCATTAACAAAAAAATAAGATTTTTGGAGCTTCATAACTTGCATATCTCGGCCAAAATAAGTCCGATCTTTGAGTGGTATACCTTTTTAGACTCGTTAAGATCAGAATTATAGATTGCCATTTAAAAATGGCCATGCCAGAAAATTTAATTTTTTGCAAAAAATGACCATGATCCGACATCAAATACCCGAGTTTTGAGCATTCAAAGATGACCATGTAATATTTTCAGCATTAACAAAAAAATAAGATTTTTGGAGCTTCATAACTTGCATATCTCGGCCAAAATAAGTCCGATCTTTGAGTGGTATACCTTTTTAGACTCGTTAAGATCAGAATTATAGATTGCCATTTAAAAATGGCCATGCCAGCAAATTTCAATTTTTGCCAAAAATGACCATGATCCGACATCAAATACCCGAGTTATGAGCATTCAAAGATGACCATGTAATATTTTCAGCATTAACAAAAATATAAGATTTTTGGAGCTTCATAACTTGCATATCTCGGCCAAAATAAGTCCGATCTTTGAGTGGTATACCTTTTTAGACTCGTTAAGATCAGAATTATAGATTGCCATTTAAAAATGGCCATGCCAGCAAATTTCATTTTTTGCCAAAAATGACAATGATCCGACGTCAAATACCCGAGTTATGAGCATTCAAAGATGACCATGTAATATTTTCAGCATTAACAAAAAAATAAGATTTTTGGAGCTTCATAACTTGCATATCTCGGCCAAAATAAGTCCGATCTTTGAGTGGTATACCTTTTTAGACTCGTTAAGATCAGAATTATAGATTGCCATTTAAAAATGGCCATGCCAGCAAATTTCATTTTTTGCCAAAAATGACCATGATCCGACATCAAATACCCGAGTTATGAGCATTCAAAGATGACCATGTAATATTTTCAGCATTAACAAAAAAATAAGATTTTTGGAGCTTCATAACTTGCATATCTCGGCCAAAATAAGTCCGATCTTTGAGTGGTATACCTTTTTAGACTCGTTAAGATCAGAATTATAGATTGCCATTTAAAAATGGCCATGCCAGCAAATTTAATTTTTTGCCAAAAATGACCATGATCCGACATCAAATACCCGAGTTATGAGCATTCAAAGATGACCATGTAATATTTTCAGCATTAACAAAAAAATAAGATTTTTGGAGCTTCATAACTTGCATATCTCGGCCAAAATAAGTCCGATCTTTGAGTGGTATACCTTTTTAGACTCGTTAAGATCAGAATTATATATTGCCATTTAAAAATGGCCATGCCAGCAAATTTCATTTTTTACCAAAAATGACCATGATCCGACATCAAATACCCGAGTTATGAGCATTCAAAGATGACCATGTAATATTTTCAGCATTAACAAAAAAATAAGATTTTTGGAGCTTCATAACTTGCATATCTCGGCCAAAATAAGTCCGATCTTTGAGTGGTATACCTTTTTAGACTCGTTAAGATCAGAATTATAGATTGCCATTTAAAAATGGCCATGCCAGCAAATTTCATTTTTTGCCAAAAATGACCATGATCCGACATCAAATACCCGAGTTATGAGCATTCAAAGATGACCATGTAATATTTTCAGCATTAACAAAAAAATAAGATTTTTGGAGCTTCATAACTTGCATATCTCGGCCAAAATAAGTCCGATCTTTGAGTGGTATACCTTTTTAGACTCGTTAAGATCAGAATTATAGATTGCCATTTAAAAATGGCCATGCCAGCAAATTTCATTTTTTGCCAAAAATGACCATGATCCGACATCAAATACCCGAGTTATGAGCATTCAAAGATGACCATGTAATATTTTCAGCATTAACAAAAAAATAAGATTTTTGGAGCTTCATAACTTGCATATCTCGGCCAAAATAAGTCCGATCTTTGAGTGGTATACCTTTTTAGACTCGTTAAGATCAGAATTATAGATTGCCATTTAAAAATGGCCATGCCAGCAAATTTAATTTTTTGCCAAAAATGACCATGATCCGACATCAAATACCCGAGTTATGAGCATTCAAAGATGACCATGTAATATTTTCAGCATTAACAAAAAAATAAGATTTTTGGAGCTTCATAACTTGCATATCTCGGCCAAAATAAGTCCGATCTTTGAGTGGTATACCTTTTTAGACTCGTTAAGATCAGAATTATAGATTGCCATTTAAAAATGGCCATGCCAGCAAATTTAATTTTTTGCCAAAAATGACCATGATCCGACATCAAATACCCGAGTTATGAGCATTCAAAGATGACCATGTAATATTTTCAGCATTAACAAAAAAATAAGATTTTTGGAGCTTCATAACTTGCATATCTCGGCCAAAATAAGTCCGATCTTTGAGTGGTATACCTTTTTAGACTCGTTAAGATCAGAATTATAGATTGCCATTTAAAAATGGCCATGCCAGCAAATTTAATTTTTTGCCAAAAATGACCATGATCCGACATCAAATACCCGAGTTATGAGCATTCAAAGATGACCATGTAATATTTTCAGCATTAACAAAAAAATAAGATTTTTGGAGCTTCATAACTTGCATATCTCGGCCAAAATAAGTCCGATCTTTGAGTGGTATACCTTTTTAGACTCGTTAAGATCAGAATTATAGATTGCCATTTAAAAATGGCCATGCCAGCAAATTTAATTTTTTGCCAAAAATGACCATGATCCGACATCAAATACCCGAGTTATGAGCATTCAAAGATGACCATGTAATATTTTCAGCATTAACAAAAAAATAAGATTTTTGGAGCTTCATAACTTGCATATCTCGGCCAAAATAAGTCCGATCTTTGAGTGGTATACCTTTTTAGACTCGTTAAGATCAGAATTATAGATTGCCATTTAAAAATGGCCATGCCAGCAAATTTCAATTTTTTGCCAAAAATGACCATGATCCGACATCAAATACCCGAGTTATGAGCATTCAAAGATGACCATGTAATATTTTCAGCATTAACAAAAAAATAAGATTTTTGGAGCTTCATAACTTGCATATCTCGGCCAAAATAAGTCCGATCTTTGAGTGGTATACCTTTTTAGACTCGTTAAGATCAGAATTATAGATTGCCATTTAAAAATGGCCATGCCAGCAAATTTCATTTTTTGCCAAAAATGACCATGATCCGACATCAAATACCCGAGTTATGAGCATTCAAAGATGACCATGTAATATTTTCAGCATTAACAAAAAAATAAGATTTTTGGAGCTTCATAACTTGCATATCTCGGCCAAAATAAGTCCGATCTTTGAGTGGTATACCTTTTTAGACTCGTTAAGATCAGAATTATAGATTGCCATTTAAAAATGGCCATGCCAGCAAATTTCATTTTTTGCCAAAAATGACCATGATCCGACATCAAATACCCGAGTTATGAGCATTCAAAGATGACCATGTAATATTTTCAGCATTAACAAAAAAATAAGATTTTTGGAGCTTCATAACTTGCATATCTCGGCCAAAATAAGTCCGATCTTTGAGTGGTATACCTTTTTAGACTCGTTAAGATCAGAATTATAGATTGCCATTTAAAAATGGCCATGCCAGCAAATTTCATTTTTTGCCAAAAATGACCATGATCCGACATCAAATACCCGAGTTATGAGCATTCAAAGATGACCATGTAATATTTTCAGCATTAACAAAAAAATAAGATTTTTGGAGCTTCATAACTTGCATATCTCGGCCAAAATAAGTCCGATCTTTGAGTGGTATACCTTTTTAGACTCGTTAAGATCAGAATTATAGATTGCCATTTAAAAATGGCCATGCCAGCAAATTTCATTTTTTGCCAAAAATGACCATGATCCGACATCAAATACCCGAGTTATGAGCATTCAAAGATGACCATGTAATATTTTCAGCATTAACAAAAAAATAAGATTTTTGGAGCTTCATAACTTGCATATCTCGGCCAAAATAAGTCCGATCTTTGAGTGGTATACCTTTTTAGACTCGTTAAGATCAGAATTATAGATTGCCATTTAAAAATGGCCATGCCAGCAAATTTCATTTTTTGCCAAAAATGACCATGATCCGACATCAAATACCCGAGTTATGAGCATTCAAAGATGACCATGTAATATTTTCAGCATTAACAAAAAAATAAGATTTTTGGAGCTTCATAACTTGCATATCTCGGCCAAAATAAGTCCGATCTTTGAGTGGTATACCTTTTTAGACTCGTTAAGATCAGAATTATAGATTGCCATTTAAAAATGGCCATGCCAGCAAATTTCATTTTTTACCAAAAATGACCATGATCCGACATCAAATACCCGAGTTATGAGCATTCAAAGATGACCATGTAATATTTTCAGCATTAACAAAAAAATAAGATTTTTGGAGCTTCATAACTTGCATATCTCGGCCAAAATAAGTCCGATCTTTGAGTGGTATACCTTTTTAGACTCGTTAAGATCAGAATTATAGATTGCCATTTAAAAATGGCCATGCCAGCAAATTTCATTTTTTGCCAAAAATGACCATGATCCGACATCAAATACCCGAGTTATGAGCATTCAAAGATGACCATGTAATATTTTTAGCATTAACAAAAAAATAAGATTTTTGGAGCTTCATAACTTGCATATCTCGGCCAAAATAAATCCGATCTTTGAGTGGTATTCCTTTTTAGACTCGTTAAGATCAGAATTATAGATTGCCATTTAAAAATGGCCATGCCAGCAAATTTCATTTTTTGCCAAAAATGACCATGATCCGACATCAAATACCCGAGTTATGAGCATTCAAAGATGACCATGTAATATTTTCAGCATTAACAAAAAAATAAGATTTTTGGAGCTTCATAACTTGCATATCTCGGCCAAAATAAGTGCGATCTTTGAGTGGTATACCTTTTTAGACTCATTAAGATCAGAATTATAGATTGCCATTTAAAAATGGCCATGCCAGCAAATTTCATTTTTTGCCAAAAATGATTATGATCCGACATCAAATACCCGAGTTATGAGTATTCAAAGATGACCATGTAATATTTTCAGCATTAACAAAAAAATAAGATTTTTGGAGCTTCATAACTTGCATATCTCGGCCAAAATAAGTCCGATCTTTGAGTGGTATACCTTTTTAGACTCGTTAAGATCAGAATTATAGATTGCCATTTAAAAATGGCCATGCCAGCAAATTTCATTTTTTGCCAAAAATGACCATGATCCGACATCAAATACCCGAGTTATGAGCATTCAAAGATAACCATGTAATATTTTCAGCATTAACAAAAAAATAAGATTTTTGGAGCTTCATAACTTGCATATCTCGGCCAAAATAAGTCCGATCTTTGAGTGGTATACCTTTTTAGACTCGTTAAGATCAGAATTATAAATTGCCATTTAAAAATGGCCATGCCAGCAAATTTCATTTTTTGCCAAAAATGACCATGATCCGACATCAAATACCCGAGTTATGAGCATTCAAAGATGACCATGTAATATTTTCAGCATTAACAAAAAAATAAGATTTTTGGAGCTTCATAACTTGCATATCTCGGCCAAAATAAGTCCGATCTTTGAGTGGTATACCTTTTTAGACTCGTTAAGATCAGAATTATAGATTGCCATTTAAAAATGGCCATGCCAGAAAATTTAATTTTTTGCCAAAAATGACCATGATCCGACATCAAATACCCGAGTTATGAGCATTCAAAGATGACCATGTAATATTTTCAGCATTAACAAAAAAATAAGATTTTTGGAGCTTCATAACTTGCATATCTCGGCCAAAATAAGTCTGATCTTTGAGTGGTATACCTTTTTAGACTCGTTAAGATCAGAATTATAGATTGCCATTTAAAAATGGCCATGCTAGCAAATTTCATTTTTTGCCAAAAATGACCATGATCCGACATCAAATACCCGAGTTATTAGCATTCAAAGATGACCATGTAATATTTTCAGCATTAACAAAAAAATAAGATTTTTGGAGCTTCATAACTTGCATTTCTCGGCCAAAATAAGTCCGATCTTTGAGTGGTATACCTTTTTAGACTCGTTAAGATCAGAAGTATAGATTGCCATTTAAAAATGGCCATGCCAGCAAATTTCATTTTTTGCCAAAAATGACCATGATCCGACATCAAATACCCGAGTTATGAGCATTCAAAGATTACCATGTAATATTTTCAGCATTAACAAAAAAATAAGATTTTTGGAGCTTCATAACTTGCATATTTCGGCCAAAATAAGTCCGATCTTTGAGTGGTATACCTTTTTAGACTCGTTAAGATCAGAATTATAGATTGCCATTTAAAAATGGCCATGCCAGCTAATTTAATTTTTTGCCAAAAATGACCATGATCCGACATCAAATACCCGAGTTATGAGCATTCAAAAATGACCATGTAATATTTTCAGCATTAACAAAAAAATAAGATTTTTGGAGCTTCATAACTTGCATATCTCGGCCAAAATAAGTCCGATCTTTGAGTGGTATACCTTTTTAGACTCGTTAAGATCAGAATTATAGATTGCCATTTAAAAATGGCCATGCCAGCAAATTTCAATTTTTGCCAAAAATGACCATGATCCGACATCAAATACCCGAGTTATGAGCATTCAAAGATGACCATGTAATATTTTCAGCATTAACAAAAATATAAGATTTTTGGAGCTTCATAACTTGCATATCTCGGCCAAAATAAGTCCGATCTTTGAGTGGTATACCTTTTTAGACTCGTTAAGATCAGAATTATAGATTGCCATTTAAAAATGGCCATGCCAGCAAGTTTAATTTTTTGCCAAAAATGACAATGATCCGACATCAAATACCCGAGTTATGAGCATTCAAAAATGACCATGAAATATTTTCAGCATTAACAAAAAAATAAGATTTTTGGAGCTTCATAACTTGCATATCTCGGCCAAAATAAGTCCGATCTTTGAGTGGTATACCTTTTTAGACTCGTTAAGATCAGAATTATAGATTGCCATTTAAAAATGCCCATGCCAGCAAATTTCATTTTTTGCCAAAAATGACCATGATCCGACATCAAATACCCGAGTTATGAGCATTCAAAGATAACCATGTAATATTTTCAGCATTAACAAAAAAATAAGATTTTTTGAGCTTCATAACTTGCATATCTCGGCCAAAATAAGTCCGATCTTTGAGTGGTATACCTTTTATAGACTCGTTAAGATCAGAATTATGGATTGCCATTTAAAAATGGCCATGCCAGCAAATTTAATTTTTTGTTAAAAATAACCAAGATCCGACATCAAATACCCGAGTTATGAGCATTCAAAGATGACCATGTAATATTTTCAGCATTAACAAAAAAATAAGATTTTTGGAGCTTCATAACTTGCATATCTGGGCCAAAATAAGTCCGATCTTTGAGTGGTATACCTTTTTAGACTCGTTAAGATCAGAATTATAGATTGCCATTTAAAAATGGCCATGCCAGCAAATTTCATTTTTTACCAAAAATGACCATGATCCGACATCAAATACCCGAGTTATGAGCATTCAAAGATGACCATGTAATATTTTCAGCATTAACAAAAAAATAAGATTTTTGGAGCTTCATAACTTGCATATCTCGGCCAAAATAAGTCCGATCTTTGAGTGGTATACCTTTTTAGACTCGTTAAGATCAGAATTATATTTTGCCATTTAAAAATGGCCATGCCAGCAAATTTCATTTTTTACCAAAAATGACCATGATCCGACATCAAATACCCGAGTTATGAGCATTCAAAGATGACCATGTAATATTTTCAGCATTAACAAAAAAATAAGATTTTTGGAGCTTCATAACTTGCATATCTCGGCCAAAATAAGTCCGATCTTTGAGTGGTATACCTTTTTAGACTCGTTAAGATCAGAATTATAGATTGCCATTTAAAAATGGCCATGCCAGCAAATTTAATTTTTTGCCAAAAATGACCATGATCCGACATCAAATACCCGAGTTATGAGCATTCAAAAATGACCATGTAATATTTTCAGCATTAACAAAAAAATAAGATTTTTGGAGCTTCATAACTTGCATATCTCGGCCAAAATAAGTCCGATCTTTGAGTGGTATACCTTTTTAGACTCGTTAAGATCAGAATTATAGATTGCCATTTAAAAATGGCCATGCCAGCAAATTTAATTTTTTGCCAAAAATGACCATGATCCGACATCAAATACCCGAGTTATGAGCATTCAAAGATGACCATGTAATATTTTCAGCATTAACAAAAAAATAAGATTTTTGGAGCTTCATAACTTGCATATCTCGGCCAAAATAAGTCCGATCTTTGAGTGGTATACCTTTTTAGACTCGTTAAGATCAGAATTATAGATTGCCATTTAAAAATGGCCATGCCAGCAAATTTCATTTTTTGCCAAAAATGACCATGATCCGACATCAAATACCCGAGTTATGAGCATTCAAAGATGACCATGTAATATTTTCAGCATTAACAAAAAAATAAGATTTTTGGAGCTTCATAACTTGCATATCTCGGCCAAAATAAGTCCGATCTTTGAGTGGTATACCTTTTTAGACTCGTTAAGATCAGAATTATAGATTGCCATTTAAAAATGGCCATGCCAGCAAATTTAATTTTTTGCCAAAAATGACCATGATCCGACATCAAATACCCGAGTTATGAGCATTCAAAGATGACCATGTAATATTTTCAGCATTAACAAAAAAATAAGATTTTTGGAGCTTCATAACTTGCATATCTCGGCCAAAATAAGTCCGATCTTTGAGTGGTATACCTTTTTAGACTCGTTAAGATCAGAATTATAGATTGCCATTTAAAAATGGCCATGCCAGCAAATTTCATTTTTTGCCAAAAATGACCATGATCCGACATCAAATACCCGAGTTATGAGCATTCAAAGATGACCATGTAATATTTTCAGCATTAACAAAAAAATAAGATTTTTGGAGCTTCATAACTTGCATATCTCGGCCAAAATAAGTCCGATCTTTGAGTGGTATACCTTTTTAGACTCGTTAAGATCAGAATTATAGATTGCCATTTAAAAATGGCCATGCCAGCAAATTTAATTTTTTGCCAAAAATGACCATGATCCGACATCAAATACCCGAGTTATGAGCATTCAAAGATGACCATGTAATATTTTCAGCATTAACAAAAAAATAAGATTTTTGGAGCTTCATAACTTGCATATCTCGGCCAAAATAAGTCCGATCTTTGAGTGGTATACCTTTTTAGACTCGTTAAGATCAGAATTATAGATTGCCATTTAAAAATGGCCATGCCAGCAAATTTCATTTTTTGCCAAAAATGACCATGATCCGACATCAAATACCCGAGTTATGAGCATTCAAAGATGACCATGTAATATTTTCAGCATTAACAAAAAAATAAGATTTTTGGAGCTTCATAACTTGCATATCTCGGCCAAAATAAGTCCGATCTTTGAGTGGTATACCTTTTTAGACTCGTTAAGATCAGAATTATAGATTGCCATTTAAAAATGGCCATGCCAGCAAATTTCATTTTTTGCCAAAAATGACCATGATCCGACATCAAATACCCGAGTTATGAGCATTCAAAGATGACCATGTAATATTTTCAGCATTAACAAAAAAATAAGATTTTTGGAGCTTCATAACTTGCATATCTCGGCCAAAATAAGTCCGATCTTTGAGTGGTATACCTTTTTAGACTCGTTAAGATCAGAATTATAGATTGCCATTTAAAAATGGCCATGCCAGCAAATTTCATTTTTTGCCAAAAATGACCATGATCCGACATCAAATACCCGAGTTATGAGCATTCAAAGATGACCATGTAATATTTTCAGCATTAACAAAAAAATAAGATTTTTGGAGCTTCATAACTTGCATATCTCGGCCAAAATAAGTCCGATCTTTGAGTGGTATACCTTTTTAGACTCGTTAAGATCAGAATTATAGATTGCCATTTAAAAATGGCCATGCCAGCAAATTTCATTTTTTGCCAAAAATGACCATGATCCGACATCAAATACCCGAGTTATGAGCATTCAAAGATGACCATGTAATATTTTCAGCATTAACAAAAAAATAAGATTTTTGGAGCTTCATAACTTGCATATCTCGGCCAAAATAAGTCCGATCTTTGAGTGGTATACCTTTTTAGACTCGTTAAGATCAGAATTATAGATTGCCATTTAAAAATGGCCATGCCAGCAAATTTCATTTTTTGCCAAAAATGACCATGATCCGACATCAAATACCCGAGTTATGAGCATTCAAAGATGACCATGTAATATTTTCAGCATTAACAAAAAAATAAGATTTTTGGAGCTTCATAACTTGCATATCTCGGCCAAAATAAGTCCGATCTTTGAGTGGTATACCTTTTTAGACTCGTTAAGATCAGAATTATAGATTGCCATTTAAAAATGGCCATGCCAGCAAATTTCATTTTTTGCCAAAAATGACCATGATCCGACATCAAATACCCGAGTTATGAGCATTCAAAGATGACCATGTAATATTTTCAGCATTAACAAAAAAATAAGATTTTTGGAGCTTCATAACTTGCATATCTCGGCCAAAATAAGTCCGATCTTTGAGTGGTATACCTTTTTAGACTCGTTAAGATCAGAATTATAGATTGCCATTTAAAAATGGCCATGCCAGCAAATTTCATTTTTTGCCAAAAATGACCATGATCCGACATCAAATACCCGAGTTATGAGCATTCAAAGATGACCATGTAATATTTTCAGCATTAACAAAAAAATAAGATTTTTGGAGCTTCATAACTTGCATATCTCGGCCAAAATAAGTCCGATCTTTGAGTGGTATACCTTTTTAGACTCGTTAAGATCAGAATTATAGATTGCCATTTAAAAATGGCCATGCCAGCAAATTTAATTTTTTGCCAAAAATGACCATGATCCGACATCAAATACCCGAGTTATGAGCATTCAAAGATGACCATGTAATATTTTCAGCATTAACAAAAAAATAAGATTTTTGGAGCTTCATAACTTGCATATCTCGGCCAAAATAAGTCCGATCTTTGAGTGGTATACCTTTTTAGACTCGTTAAGATCAGAATTATAGATTGCCATTTAAAAATGGCCATGCCAGCAAATTTCATTTTTTGCCAAAAATGACCATGATCCGACATCAAATACCCGAGTTATGAGCATTCAAAGATGACCATGTAATATTTTCAGCATTAACAAAAAAATAAGATTTTTGGAGCTTCATAACTTGCATATCTCGGCCAAAATAAGTCCGATCTTTGAGTGGTATACCTTTTTAGACTCGTTAAGATCAGAATTATAGATTGCCATTTAAAAATGGCCATGCCAGCAAATTTCATTTTTTGCCAAAAATGACCATGATCCGACATCAAATACCCGAGTTATGAGCATTCAAAGATGACCATGTAATATTTTCAGCATTAACAAAAAAATAAGATTTTTGGAGCTTCATAACTTGCATATCTCGGCCAAAATAAGTCCGATCTTTGAGTGGTATACCTTTTTAGACTCGTTAAGATCAGAATTATAGATTGCCATTTAAAAATGGCCATGCCAGAAAATTTAATTTTTTGCCAAAAATGACCATGATCCGACATCAAATACCCGAGTTATGAGCATTCACAGATGACCATGTAATATTTTCAGCATTAACAAAAAAATTAGATTTTTGGAGCTTCATAACTTGCATATCTCGGCCAAAATAAGTCCGATCTTTGAGTGGTATACCTTTTTAGACTCGTTAAGATCAGAATTAGAGATTGTCATTAAAAAATGGCCATGCCAACAAATTTATTTTTTTGCCAAAAATTACCATGATCCGACATCAAATACCCGAGTTATGAGCATTCAAAAATAACCATGTAATATTTTCAGCATTAACAAAAAAATAAGATTTTTGGAGCTTCATAACTTGCATATCTCGGCCAAAATAAGTCCGATCTTTGAGTGGTATACCTTTTTAGACTCGTTAAGATCAGAATTATAGATTGCCATTTAAAAATGGCCATGCCAGCAAATTTCATTTTTTGCCAAAAATGACCATGATCCGACATCAAATACCCGAGTTATGAGCATTCAAAGATAACCATGTAATATTTTTAGCATTAACAAAAAAATAAGATTTTTGGAGCTTCATAACTTGCATATCTCGGCCAAAATAAGTCCGATCTTTGAGTGGTATACCTTTTTAGACTCGTTAAGATCAGAATTAAAGATTGCCATTTAAAAATGGCCATGCCAGCAAATTTCATTTTTTGCCAAAAATGACCATGATCCGACATCAAATACCCGAGTTATGAGCATTCAAAGATGACCATGTAATATTTTCAGCATTAACAAAAAAATAAGATTTTTGGAGCTTCATAACTTGCATATCTCGGCCAAAATAAGTCCGATCTTTGAGTGGTATACCTTTTTAGACTCGTTAAGATCAGAATTATAGATTGCCATTTAAAAATGGCCATGCCAGCAAATTTCATTTTTTGCCAAAAATGACCATGATCCGACATCAAATACCCGAGTTATGAGCATTCAAAGATGACCATGTAATATTTTCAGCATTAACAAAAAAATAAGATTTTTGGAGCTTCATAACTTGCATATCTCGGCCAAAATAAGTCCGATCTTTGAGTGGTATACCTTTTTAGACTCGTTAAGATCAGAATTATAGATTGCCATTTAAAAATGGCCATGCCAGCAAATTTCATTTTTTGCCAAAAATGACCATGATCCGACATCAAATACCCGAGTTATGAGCATTCAAAGATGACCATGTAATATTTTCAGCATTAACAAAAAAATAAGATTTTTGGAGCTTCATAACTTGCATATCTCGGCCAAAATAAGTCCGATCTTTGAGTGGTATACCTTTTTAGACTCGTTAAGATCAGAATTATAGATTGCCATTTAAAAATGGCCATGCCAGAAAATTTAATTTTTTGCCAAAAATGACCATGATCCGACATCAAATACCCGAGTTATGAGCATTCAAAGATGACCATGTAATATTTTCAGCATTAACAAAAAAATAAGATTTTTGGAGCTTCATAACTTGCATATCTCGGCCAAAATAAGTCCGATCTTTGAGTGGTATGCCTTTTTAGACTCGTTGAGATCAGAATTATAGATTGCCATTTAAAAATGGCCATGCCAGCAAATTTTAATTTTTTCCAAAAATGACCATGATCCGACATCAAATACCCGAGTTATGAGCATTCAAAAATGACCATGTAACATTTTCAGCATTAACAAAAAAATAAGATTTTTGGAGCTTCATAACTTGCATATCTCGGCCAAAATAAGTCCGATCTTTCAGTGGTATACCTTTTTAGACTCGTTAAGATCAGAATTATAGATTGCCATTTAAAAATGGACATGCCAGCTAATTTCATTTTTTGCCAAAAATGACCATGATCCGACATCAAATACCCGAGCTATGAGCATTCAAAGATGACCATGTAATATTTTCAGCATTAACAAAAAAATAAGATTTTTGGAGCTTCATAACTTGCATATCTCGGCCAAAATAAGTCCGATCTTTGAGTGGTATACCTTTTTAGACTCGTTAAGATCAGAATTATAGATTACCATTTAAGAATGGCCATGCCAGCAAATTTCAATTTTTGCCAAAAATGACCATGATCCGACATCAAATACCCGAGTTATGAGCATTCAAAGATAACCATGTAATATTTTTAGCATTAACAAAAAAATAAGATTTTTGGAGCTTCATAACTTGCATATCTCGGCCAAAATAAGTCCGATCTTTGAGTGGTATACCTTTTTAGACTCGTTAAGATCAGAACTATAGATTGCCATTTAAAAATGGCCATGCCAGCAAATTTCATTTTTTGCCAAAAATGACCATGATCCGACATCAAATACCCGAGTTATGAGCATTCAAAGATGACCATGTAATATTTTCAGCATTAACAAAAAAAATAAGATTTTTGGAGCTTCATAACTTGCATATCTCGGCCAAAATAAGTCCGATCTTTGAGTGGTATACCTTTTTAGACTCGTTAAGATCAGAATTATAGATTGCCATTTAAAAATGGCCATGCCAGCAAATTTCATTTTTTGCCAAAAATGACCATGATCCGACATCAAATACCCGAGTTATGAGCATTCAAAGATGACCATGTAATATTTTCAGCATTAACAAAATTATTAGATTTTTGGAGCTTCATAACTTGCATATCTCGGCCAAAATAAGTCCGATCTTTGAGTGGTATACCTTTTTAGACTCGTTAAGATCAGAATTAGAGATTGCCATTTAAAAATGGCCATGCCAGCAAATTTCATTTTTTCCCAAAAATTACCATGATCCGACATCAAATACCCGAGTTATGAGCATTCAAAGATAACCATGTAATATTTTCAGCATTAACAAAAAAATAAGATTTTTGGAGCTTCATAACTTGCATATCTCGGCCAAAATAAGTCCGATCTTTGAGTGGTATACCTTTTTAGACTCGTTAAGATCAGAATTATAGATTGCCATTTAAAAATGGCCATGCCAGCAAATTTAATTTTTTTGCCAAAAATGACCATGATCCGACATCAAATACCCGAGTTATGAGCATTCAAAGATAACCATGTAATATTTTCAGCATTAACAAAAAAATAAGATTTTTGGAGCTTCATAACTTGCATATCTCGGCCAAAATAAGTCCGATCTTTGAGTGGTATACCTTTTTAGA
>JAWNPD010000658.1:0-14476 GCA_035045305.1 Drosophila maculinotata | reverse complement strand
ATGAAGCTCCAAAAATCTATATTTTTTTGTTAATGCTGAAAATATTACATGGTCATCTTTGAATGCTCATAACTCGGGTATTTGATGTCGGATCATGGTCATTTTTGGCAAAAAATGAAATTTGCTGGCATGGCCATTTTTAAATGGCAATCTATAATTCTGATCTTAACGAGTCTAAAAAGGTATACCACTCAAAGATCGGACTTATTTTGGCCGAGATATGCAAGTTATGAAGCTCCAAAAATCTTATTTTTTTGTTAATGCTGAAAATATTACATGGTCATCTTTGAATGCTCATAACTCGTGTATTTTATGTCGGATCATGGTCATTTTTGGCAAAAAATGAAATTTGCTGGCATGGCCATTTTTAAATGGCAATCTATAATTCTGATCTTAACGAGTCTAAAAAGGTATACCACTCAAAGATCGGACTTATTTTGGCCGAGATATGCAAGTTATGAAGCTCCAAAAATCTTATTATTTTTGTTAATGCTGAAAATATTACATGGTCATCTTTGAATGCTCATAACTCGGGTATTTGATGTCGGATCATGGTCATTTTTGGCAAAAAATGAAATTTGCTGGCATGGCCATTTTTAAATGGCAATCTATAATTCTGATCTTAACGAGTCTAAAAAGGTATACCACTCAAAGATCGGACTTATTTTGGCCGAGATATGCAAGTTATGAAGCTCCAAAAATCTTATTTTTTTGTTAATGCTGAAAATATTACATGGTCATCTTTGAATGCTCATAACTCGGGTATTTGATGTCGGATCATGGTCATTTTTGGCAAAAAATTAAATTTGCTGGCATGGCCATTTTTAAATGGCAATCTATAATTCTGATCTTAACGAGTCTAAAAAGGTATACCACTCAAAGATCGGACTTATTTTGGCCGAGATATGCAAGTTATGAAGCTCCAAAAATCTTATTTTTTTGTTAATGCTGAAAATATTACATGGTCATCTTTGAATGCTCATAACTCGGGTATTTGATGTCGGATCATGGTCATTTTTGGCAAAAAATGAAATTTGCTGGCATGGCCATTTTTAAATGGCAATCTATAATTCTGATCTTAACGAGTCTAAAAAGGTATACCACTCAAAGATCGGACTTATTTTGGCCGAGATATGCAAGTTATGAAGCTCCAAAAATCTTATTATTTTGTTAATGCTGAAAATATTACATGGTCATCTTTGAATGCTCATAACTCGGGTATTTGATGTCGGATCATGGTCATTTTTGGCAAAAAATGAAATTTGCTGGCATGGCCATTTTTAAATGGCAATCTATAATTCTGATCTTAACGAGTCTAAAAAGGTATACCACTCAAAGATCGGACTTATTTTGGCCGAGATATGCAAGTTACGAAGCTCCAAAAATCTTATTTTTTTGTTAATGCTGAAAATATTACATGGTCATCTTTGAATGCTCATAACTCGGGTATTTGATGTCGGATCATGGTCATTTTTGGCAAAAAATGAAATTTGCTGGCATGGCCATTTTTAAATGGCAATCTATAATTCTGATCTTAACGAGTCTAAAAAGGTATACCACTCAAAGATCGGACTTATTTTGGCCGAGATATGCAAGTTATGAAGCTCCAAAAATCTTATTTTTTTGTTAATGCTGAAAATATTACATGGTCATCTTTGAATGCTCATAACTCGGGTATTTGATGTCGGATCATGGTCATTTTTGGCAAAAAATGAAATTTGCTGGCATGGCCATTTTTAAATGGCAATCTATAATTCTGATCTTAACGAGTCTAAAAAGGTATACCACTCAAAGATCGGACTTATTTTGGCCGAGATATGCAAGTTATGAAGCTCCAAAAATCTAATATTTTTCTTATTGCTGAAAATATTACATGGTCATCTTTGAATGCTCATAACTCGGGTATTTGATGTCGGATCATGGTCATTTTTGGCAAAAAATGAAATTTGGTGGCATGGCCATTTTTAAATGGCAATCTATAATTCTGATCTTAACGAGTCTAAAAAGGTATACCACTCAAAGATCGGACTTATTTTGGCCGAGTTATGCAAGTTACGAAGCTCCAAAAATCTTATTTTTTTGTTAATGCTGAAAATATTACATGGTCATCTTTGAATGCTCATAACTCGGGTATTTGATGTCGGATCATGGTCATTTTTGGCAAAAAATGAAATTTGCTGGCATGGCCATTTTTAAATGGCAATCTATAATTCTGATCTTAACGAGTCTAAAAAGGTATACCACTCAAAGATCGGACTTATTTTGGCCGAGATATGCAAGTTATGAAGCTCCAAAAATCTTATTTTTTTGTTAATGCTGAAAATATTACATGGTCATCTTTGAATGCTCATAACTCGGGTATTTGATGTCGGATCATGGTCATTTTTGGCAAAAAATGAAATTTGCTGGCATGGCCATTTTTAAATGGCAATCTATAATTCTGATCTTAACGAGTCTAAAAAGGTATACCACTCAAAGATCGGACTTATTTTGGCCGAGATATGCAAGTTATGAAGCTCCAAAAATCTTATTTTTTTGTTAATGCTGAAAATATTACATGGTCATCTTTGAATGCTCATAACTCGGGTATTTGATGTCGGATCATGGTCATTTTTGGCAAAAAATGAAATTTGCTGGCATGGCCATTTTTAAATGGCAATCTATAATTCTGATCTTAACGAGTCTTAAAAGGTATACCACTCAAAGATCGGACTTATTTTGGCCGAGATATGCAAGTTATGAAGCTCCAAAAATCTTATTTTTTTGTTAATGCTGAAAATATTACATGGTTATCTTTGAATGCTCATAACTCGGGTATTTGATGTCGGATCATGGTCATTTTTGGCAAAAAATGAAATTTGCTGGCATGGCCATTTTTAAATGGCAATCTATAATTCTGATCTTAACGAGTCTACAAAGGTATACCACTCAAAGATCGGACTTATTTTGGCCGAGATATGCAAGTTATGAAGCTCCAAAAATCAATTTTTTTGTTAATGCTGAAAATATTACATGGTCATCTTTGAATGCTCATAACTCGGGTATTTGATGTCGGATCATGGTCATTTTTGGCAAAAAATTAAATTTTCTGGCATGGCCATTTTTAAATGGCAATCTATAATTCTGATCTTAACGAGTCTAAAAAGGTATACCACTCAAAGATCGGACTTATTTTGGCAGAGATATGCAAGTTATGAAGCTCCAAAAATCTTATATTTTTGTTAATGCTGAAAATATTACATGGTCATCTTTGAATGCTCATAGCTCGGGTATTTGATGTCGGATCATGGTCATTTTTGGCAAAAAATGAAATTTGCTGGCATGGCCATTTTTAAATGGCAATCTATAATTCTGATCTTAACGAGTCTAAAAAGGTATACCACTCAAAGATCGGACTTATTTTGGCCGAGATATGCAAGTTATGAAGCTCCAAAAATCTTATTTTTTTGTTAATGCTGAAAATATTACATGGTCATCTTTGAATGCTCATAACTCGGGTATTTGATGTCGGATCATGGTCATTTTTGGCAAAAAATGAAATTTGCTGGCATGGCCATTTTTAAATGGCAATCTATAATTCTGATCTTAACGAGTCTAAAAAGGTATACCACTCAAAGATCGGACTTATTTTGGCCGAGATATGCAAGTTATGAAGCTCCAAAAATCTTATTTTTTTGTTAATGCTGAAAATATTACATGGTCATCTTTGAATGCTCATAACTCGGGTATTTGATGTCGGATCATGGTCATTTTTGGCAAAAAATGAAATTTGCTGGCATGGCCATTTTTAAATGGCAATCTATAATTCTGATCTTAACGAGTCTAAAAAGGTATACCACTCAAAGATCGGACTTATTTTGGCCGAGATATGCAAGTTATGAAGCTCCAAAAATCTAATTTTTTTGTTAATGCTGAAAATATTACATGGTCATCTTTGAATGCTCATAACTCGGGTATTTGATGTCGGATCATGGTCATTTTTGGCAAAAAATGAAATTTGCTGGCATGGCCATTTTTAAATGGCAATCTATAATTCTGATCTTAACGAGTCTAAAAAGGTATACCACTCAAAGATCGGACTTATTTTGGCCGAGATATGCAAGTTATGAAGCTCCAAAAATCTTATTTTTTTGTTAATGCTGAAAATATTACATGGTCATCTTTGAATGCTCATAACTCGGGTATTTGATGTCGGATCATGGTCATTTTTGGCAAAAAATGAAATTTGCTGGCATGGCCATTTTTAAATGGCAATCTATAATTCTGATCTTAACGAGTCTAAAAAGGTATACCACTCAAAGATCGGACTTATTTTGGCCGAGATATGCAAGTTATGAAGCTCCAAAAATCTTATTTTTTTGTTAATGCTGAAAATATTACATGGTCATCTTTGAATGCTCATAACTCGGGTATTTGATGTCGGATCATGGTCATTTTTGGCAAAAAATGAAATTTGCTGGCATGGCCATTTTTAAATGGCAATCTATAATTCTGATCTTAACGAGTCTAAAAAGGTATACCACTCAAAGATCGGACTTATTTTGGCCGAGATATGCAAGTTATGAAGCTCCAAAAATCTTATTTTTTTGTTAATGCTGAAAATATTACATGGTCATCTTTGAATGCTCATAACTCGGGTATTTGATGTCGGATCATGGTCATTTTTGGCAAAAAATGAAATTTGCTGGCATGGCCATTTTTAAATGGCAATCTATAATTCTGATCTTAACGAGTCTAAAAAGGTATACCACTCAAAGATCGGACTTATTTTGGCCGAGATATGCAAGTTATGAAGCTCCAAAAATCTTATTTTTTTGTTAATGCTGAAAATATTACATGGTCATCTTTGAATGCTCATAACTCGGGTATTTGATGTCGGATCATGGTCATTTTTGGCAAAAAATGAAATTTGCTGGCATGGCCATTTTTAAATGGCAATCTATAATTCTGATCTTAACGAGTCTAAAAAGGTATACCACTCAAAGATCGGACTTATTTTGGCCGAGATATGCAAGTTATGAAGCTCCAAAAATCTTATTTTTTTGTTAATGCTGAAAATATTACATGGTCATCTTTGAATGCTCATAACTCGGGTATTTGATGTCGGATCATGGTCATTTTTGGCAAAAAATGAAATTTGCTGGCATGGCCATTTTTAAATGGCAATCTATAATTCTGATCTTAACGAGTCTAAAAAGGTATACCACTCAAAGATCGGACTTATTTTGGCCGAGATATGCAAGTTATGAAGCTCCAAAAATCTTATTTTTTTGTTAATGCTGAAAATATTACATGGTCATCTTTGAATGCTCATAACTCGGGTATTTGATGTCGGATCATGGTCATTTTTGGCAAAAAATTAAATTTGCTGGCATGGCCATTTTTAAATGGCAATCTATAATTCTGATCTTAACGAGTCTAAAAAGGTATACCACTCAAAGATCGGACTTATTTTGGCCGAGATATGCAAGTTATGAAGCTCCAAAAATCTTATTTTTTTGTTAATGCTGAAAATATTACATGGTCATCTTTGAATGCTCATAACTCGGGTATTTGATGTCGGATCATGGTCATTTTTGGCAAAAAATGAAATTTGCTGGCATGGCCATTTTTAAATGGCAATCTATAATTCTGATCTTAACGAGTCTAAAAAGGTATACCACTCAAAGATCGGACTTATTTTGGCCGAGATATGCAAGTTATGAAGCTCCAAAAATCTTATTTTTTTGTTAATGCTGAAAATATTACATGGTCATCTTTGAATGCTCATAACTCGGGTATTTGATGTCGGATCATGGTCATTTTTGGCAAAAAATGAAATTTGCTGGCATGGCCATTTTTAAATGGCAATCTATAATTCTGATCTTAACGAGTCTAAAAAGGTATACCACTCAAAGATCGGACTTATTTTGGCCGAGATATGCAAGTTATGAAGCTCCAAAAATCTTATTTTTTTGTTAATGCTGAAAATATTACATGGTCATCTTTGAATGCTCATAACTCGGGTATTTGATGTCGGATCATGGTCATTTTTGGCAAAAAATGAAATTTGCTGGCATGGCCATTTTTAAATGGCAATCTATAATTCTGATCTTAACGAGTCTAAAAAGGTATACCACTCAAAGATCGGACTTATTTTGGCCGAGATATGCAAGTTATGAAGCTCCAAAAATCTTATTTTTTTGTTAATGCTGAAAATATTACATGGTCATCTTTGAATGCTCATAACTCGGGTATTTGATGTCGGATCATGGTCATTTTTGGCAAAAAATGAAATTTGCTGGCATGGCCATTTTTAAATGGCAATCTATAATTCTGATCTTAACGAGTCTAAAAAGGTATACCACTCAAAGATCGGACTTATTTTGGCCGAGATATGCAAGTTATGAAGCTCCAAAAATCTTATTTTTTTGTTAATGCTGAAAATATTACATGGTCATCTTTGAATGCTAATAACTCGGGTATTTGATGTCGGATCATGGTCATTTTTGGCAAAAAATGAAATTTGCTGGCATGGCCATTTTTAAATGGCAATCTATAATTCTGATCTTAACGAGTCTAAAAAGGTATACCACTCAAAGATCGGACTTATTTTGGCCGAGATATGCAAGTTATGAAGCTCCAAAAATCTTATTTTTTTGTTAATGCTGAAAATATTACATGGTCATCTTTGAATGCTCATAACTCGGGTATTTGATGTCGGATCATGGTCATTTTTGGCAAAAAATGAAATTTGCTGGCATGGCCATTTTTAAATGGCAATCTATAATTCTGATCTTAACGAGTCTAAAAAGGTATACCACTCAAAGATCGGACTTATTTTGGCCGAGATATGCAAGTTATGAAGCTCCAAAAATCTTATTTTTTTGTTCATGCTGAAAATATTACATGGTTATCTTTGAATGCTCATAACTCGGGTATTTGATGTCGGATCATGGTCATTTTTGGCAAAAAATTAAATTTGCTGGCATGGCCATTTTTAAATGGCAATCTATAATTCTGATCTTAACGAGTCTAAAAAGGTATACCACTCAAAGATCGGACTTATTTTGGCCGAGATATGCAAGTTATGAAGCTCCAAAAATCTTATTTTTTTGTTAATGCTGAAAATATTACATGGTCATCTTTGAATGCTCATAACTCGGGTATTTGATGTCGGATCATGGTCATTTTTGGCAAAAAATTAAATTTTCTGGCATGGCCATTTTTAAATGGCAATCTATAATTCTGATCTTAACGAGTCTAAAAAGGTATACCACTCAAAGATCGGTCTTATTTTGGCCGAGATATCCAAGTTATGAAGCTCCAAAAATCTTATTTTTTTGTTAATGCTGAAAATATTACATGGTCATCTTTGAATGCTCATAACTCGGGTATTTGATGTCGGATCATGGTCATTTTTGGCAAAAAATGAAATTTGCTGGCATGGCCATTTTTAAATGGCAATCTATAATTCTGATCTTAACGAGTCTAAAAAGGTATACCACTCAAAGATCGGACTTATTTTGGCCGAGATATGCAAGTTATGAAGCTCCAAAAATCTTATTTTTTTGTTAATGCTGAAAATATTACATGGTCATCTTTGAATGCTCATAACTCGGGTATTTGATGTCGGATCATGGTCATTTTTGGCAAAAAATGAAATTTGCTGGCATGGCCATTTTTAAATGGCAATCTATAATTCTGATCTTAACGAGTCTAAAAAGGTATACCACTCAAAGATCGGACTTATTTTGGCCGAGATATGCAAGTTATGAAGCTCCAAAAATCTTATTTTTTTGTTAATGCTGAAAATATTACATGGTCATCTTTGAATGCTCATAACTCGGGTATTTGATGTCGGATCATGGTCATTTTTGGCAAAAAATGAAATTTGCTGGCATGGCCATTTTTAAATGGCAATCTATAATTCTGATCTTAACGAGTCTAAAAAGGTATACCACTCAAAGATCGGACTTATTTTGGCCGAGATATGCAAGTTATGAAGCTCCAAAAATCTTATTTTTTTGTTAATGCTGAAAATATTACATGGTCATCTTTGAATGCTCATAACTCGGGTATTTGATGTCGGATCATGGTCATTTTTGGCAAAAAATGAAATTTGCTGGCATGGCCATTTTTAAATGGCAATCTATAATTCTGATCTTAACGAGTCTAAAAAGGTATACCACTCAAAGATCGGACTTATTTTGGCCGAGATATGCAAGTTATGAAGCTCCAAAAATCTTATTTTTTTGTTAATGCTGAAAATATTACATGGTCATCTTTGAATGCTCATAACTCGGGTATTTGATGTCGGATCATGGTCATTTTTGGCAAAAAATGAAATTTGCTGGCATGGCCATTTTTAAATGGCAATCTATAATTCTGATCTTAACGAGTCTAAAAAGGTATACCACTCAAAGATCGGACTTATTTTGGCCGAGATATGCAAGTTATGAAGCTCCAAAAATCTTATTTTTTTGTTAATGCTGAAAATATTACATGGTCATCTTTGAATGCTCATAACTCGGGTATTTGATGTCGGATCATGGTCATTTTTGGCAAAAAATGAAATTTGCTGGCATGGCCATTTTTAAATGGCAATCTATAATTCTGATCTTAACGAGTCTAAAAAGGTATACCACTCAAAGATCGGACTTATTTTGGCCGAGATATGCAAGTTATGAAGCTCCAAAACTCTTATTTTTTTGTTAATGCTGAAAATATTACATGGTCATCTTTGAATGCTCATAACTCGGGTATTTGATGTCGGATCATGGTCATTTTTGGCAAAAAATGAAATTTGCTGGCATGGCCATTTTTAAATGGCAATCTATAATTCTGATCTTAACGAGTCTAAAAAGGTATACCACTCAAAGATCGGACTTATTTTGGCCGAGATATGCAAGTTATGAAGCTCCAAAAATCTTATTTTTTTGTTAATGCTGAAAATATTACATGGTCATCTTTGAATGCTCATAACTCGGGTATTTGATGTCGGATCATGGTCATTTTTGGCAAAAAATGAAATTTGCTGGCATGGCCATTTTTAAATGGCAATCCATAATTCTGATCTTAACGAGTCTAAAAAGGTATACCACTCAAAGATCGGACTTATTTTGGCCGAGATATGCAAGTTATGAAGCTCCAAAAATCTTATTTTTTTGTTAATGCTGAAAATATTACATGGTCATCTTTGAATGCTCATAACTCGGGTATTTAATGTCGGATCATGGTCATTTTTGGCAAAAAATTAAATTTGCTGGCATGGCCATTTTTAAATGGCAATCTATAATTCTGATCTTAACGAGTCTAAAAAGGTATACCACTCAAAGATCGGACTTATTTTGGCCGAGATATGCAAGTTATGAAGCTCCAAAAATCTTATTTTTTTGTTAATGCTGAAAATATTACATGGTCATCTTTGAATGCTCATAACTCGGGTATTTGATGTCGGATCATGGTCATTTTTGGCAAAAAATGAAATTTGCTGGCATGGCCATTTTTAAAAGGCAATCCAAAATTCTGATCTTAACGAGTCTAAAAAGGTATACCACTCAAAGATCGGACTTATTTTTGACGAGATATGCAAGTTATGAAGCTCCAAAAATCTTATTTTTTTGTTAATGCTGAAAATATTACATGGTCATCTTTGAATGCTCATAACTCGGGTATTTGATGTCGGATCATGGTCATTTTTGGCAAAAAATTAAATTTGCTGGCATGGCCATTTTTAAATGGCAATCTATAATTCTGATCTTAACGAGTCTAAAAAGGTATACCACTCAAAGATCGGACTTATTTTAGCCGAGATATGCAAGTTATGAAGCTCCAAAAATCTTATTTTTTTGTTAATGCTGAAAATATTACATGGTCATCTTTGAATGCTCATTCATAACTCGGGTATTTGATGTCGGATCATGGTCATTTTTGGCAAAAAATGAAATTTGCTGGCATGGCCATTTTTAAATGGCAATCTATAATTCTGATCTTAACGAGTCTAAAAAGGTATACCACTCAAAGATCGGACTTATTTTGGCCGAGATATGCAAGTTATGAAGCTCCAAAAATCTTATTTTTTTGTTAATGCTGAAAATATTACATGGTCATCTTTGAATGCTCATAACTCGGGTATTTGATGTCGGATCATGGTCATTTTTGGCAAAAAATGAAATTTGCTGGCATGGCCATTTTTAAATGGCAATCTATAATTCTGATCTTAAAGAGTCTAAAAAGGTATACCACTCAAAGATCGGACTTATTTTGGCCGAGATATGCAAGTTATGAAGCTCCAAAAATCTTATTTTTTTGTTAATGCTGAAAATATTACATGGTCATCTTTGAATGCTCATAACTCGGGTATTTGATGTCGGATCATGGTCATTTTTGGCAAAAAATTAAATTTGCTGGCATGGCCATTTTTAAATGGCAATCCATAATTCTGATCTTAACGAGTCTAAAAAGGTATACCACTCAAAGATCGGACTTATTTTGGCCGAGATGTGCAAGTTATGAAGCTCCAAAAATCTTATTTTTTTGTTAATGCTGAAAATATTACATGGTCATCTTTGAATGCTCATTACTCGGGTATTTAATGTCGGATCATGGTCATTTTTGGCAAAAAATGAAATTTGCTGGCATGGCCATTTTTAAATGGCAATCTATAATTCTGATCTTAACGAGTCTAAAAAGGTATACCACTCAAAGATCGGACTTATTTTGGCCGAGATATGCAAGTTATGAAGCTCCAAAAATCTTATTTTTTTGTTAATGCTGAAAATATTACATGGTCATCTTTGAATGCTCATAACTCGGGTATTTGATGTCGGATCATGGTCATTTTTGGCAAAAAATGAAATTTGCTGGCATGGCCATTTTTAAAAGGCAATCCAAAATTCTGATCTTAACGAGTCTAAAAAGGTATACCACTCAAAGATCGGACTTATTTTGGCCGAGATATGCAAGTTATGAAGCTCCAAAAATCTTATTTTTTTGTTAATGCTGAAAATATTACATGGTTATCTTTGAATGCTCATAACTCGGGTATTTAATGTCGGATCATGGTCATTTTTGGCAAAAAATGAAATTTGCTTGCATGGCCATTTTGAAATGGCAATCTATAATTCTGATTTTAACGAGTCTAAAAAGGTATACCACTCAAAGATCGGACTTATTTTGGCCGAGATTTGCAAGTTATGAAGCTCCAAAAATCTAATTTTTTTGTTAATGCTGAAAATATTACATGGTCATCTTTGAATGCTCATAACTCGGGTATATGATGTCGGATCATGGTCATTTTTGGCAAAAAATGAAATTTGCTGGCATGGCCATTTTTAAATGGCAATCTATAATTCTGATCTTAACGAGTCTAAAAAGGTATACCACTCAAAGATCGGACTTATTTTGGCCGAGATATGCAAGTTATGAAGCTCCAAAAATCTTATTTTTTTGTTAATGCTGAAAATATTACATGGTCATCGTTGAATGCTCATAACTCGGGTATTTGATGTCGGATCATTGTCATTTTTGGCAAAAAATGAAATTTGCTGGCATGGCCATTTTTAAATGGCAATCTATAATTCTGATCTAAACGAGTCTAAAAAGGTATACCACTCAAAGATCGGACTTATTTTGGCCGAGATATGGAAGTTATGAAGCTCCAAAAATCTTAATTTTTTGTTAATGCTGAAAATATTACATGGTCATCTTTGAATGCTCATAACTCGGGTATTTGATGTCGGATCATGGTCATTTTTGGCAAAAAATGAAATTTGCTGGCATGGCCATTTTTAAATGGCAATCCATAATTCTGATGTTAACGAGTCTAAAAAGGTATACCACTCAAAGATCGGACTTATTTTAGCCGAGATATGCAAGTTATGAAGCTCCAAAAATCTTATTTTTTTGTTAATGCTGAAAATATTACATGGTTATCTTTGAATGCTCATAACTCGGGTATTTAATGTCGGATCATGGTCATTTTTGGCAAAAAATGAAATTTGCTGGCATGGCCATTTTTAAATGGCAATCTATAATTCTGATCTTAACGAGTCTAAAATGGTATACCACTCAAAGATCGGACTTATTTTGGCCGAGATATGCAAGTTATGAAGCTCCAAAAATCTAATTTTTTTGTTAATGCTGAAAATATTACATGGTCATCTTTGAATGCTCATAACTCGGGTATTTGATGTCGGATCATGGTCATTTTTGGCAAAAAATGAAATTTGCTGGCATGGCCATTTTTAAATGGCAATCTATAATTCTGATCTTAACGAGTCTAAAAAGGTATACCACTCAAAGATCGGACTTATTTTGGCCGAGATATGCAAGTTATGAAGCTCCAAAAATCTTATTTTTTTGTTAATGCTGAAAATATTACATGGTCATCTTTGAATGCTCATAACTCGGGTATTTGATGTCGGATCATGGTCATTTTTGGCAAAAAATTAAATTTGCTGGCATGGCCATTTTTAAATGGCAATCTATAATTCTGATCTTAACGAGTCTAAAAAGGTATACCACTCAAAGATCGGACTTATTTTGGCCGAGATATGCAAGTTATGAAGCTCCAAAAATCTTATTTTTTTTGTTAATGCTGAAAATATTACATGGTCATCTTTGAATGCTCATAACTCGGGTATTTAATGTCGGATCATGGTCATTTTTGGCAAAAAATGAAATTTGCTGGCATGGCCATTTTTAAATGGCAATCTATAATTCTGATCTTAACGAGTCTAAAAAGGTATACCACTCAAAGATCGGACTTATTTTGGCCGAGATATGCAAGTTATGAAGCTCCAAAAATCTTATTTTTTTGTTAATGCTGAAAATATTACATGGTCATCTTTGAATGCTCATAACTCGGGTATTTGATGTCGGATCATGGTCATTTTTGGCAAAAAATGAAATTTGCTGGCATGGCCATTTTTAAATGGCAATCTATAATTCTGATCTTAACGAGTCTAAAAAGGTATACCACTCAAAGATCGGACTTATTTTGGCCGAGATATGCAAGTTATGAAGCTCCAAAAATCTTATTTTTTTGTTAATGCTGAAAATATTACATGGTCATCTTTGAATGCTCATAACTCGGGTATTTGATGTCGGATCATGGTCATTTTTGGCAAAAAATGAAATTTGCTGGCATGGCCATTTTTAAATGGCAATCTATAATTCTGATCTTAACGAGTCTAAAAAGGTATACCACTCAAAGATCGGACTTATTTTGGCCGAGATATGCAAGTTATGAAGCTCCAAAAATCTTAATTTTTTGTTAATGCTGAAAATATTACATGGTCATCTTTGAATGCTCATAGCTCGGGTATTTGATGTCGGATCATGGTCATTTTTGGCAAAAAATGAAATTTGCTGGCATGGCCATTTTTAAATGGCAATCTATAATTCTGATCTTAACGAGTCTAAAAAGGTATACCACTCAAAGATCGGACTTATTTTGGCCGAGATATGCAAGTTATGAAGCTCCAAAAATCTTATTTTTTTTGTTAATGCTGAAAATATTACATGGTTATCTTTGAATGCTCATAACTCGGGTATTTGATGTCGGATCATGGTCATTTTTGGCAAAAAATGAAATTTGCTGGCATGGCCATTTTTAAATGGCAATCTATAATTCTGATCTTAACGAGTCTAAAAAGGTATACCACTCAAAGATCGGACTTATTTTGGCCGAGATATGCAAGTTATGAAGCTCCAAAAATCTTATTTTTTTGTTAATGCTGAAAATATTACATGGTCATCTTTGAATGCTCATAACTCGGGTATTTGATGTCGGATCATGGTCATTTTTGGCAAAAAATGAAATTTGCTGGCATGGCCATTTTTAAATGGCAATCTATAATTCTGATCTTAACGAGTCTAAAAAGGTATACCACTCAAAGATCGGACTTATTTTGGCCGAGATATGCAAGTTATGAAGCTCCAAAAATCTTATTTTTTTGTTAATGCTGAAAATATTACATGGTCATCTTTGAATGCTCATAACTCGGGTATTTGATGTCGGATCATGGTCATTTTTGGCAAAAAATGAAATTTGCTGGCATGGCCATTTTTAAATGGCAATCTATAATTCTGATCTTAACGAGTCTAAAAAGGTATACCACTCAAAGATCGGACTTATTTTGGCCGAGATATGCAAGTTATGAAGCTCCAAAAATCTTATTTTTTTGTTAATGCTGAAAATATTACATGGTCATCTTTGAATGCTCATAACTCGGGTATTTGATGTCGGATCATGGTCATTTTTGGCAAAAAATGAAATTTGCTGGCATGGCCATTTTTAAATGGCAATCTATAATTCTGATCTTAACGAGTCTAAAAAGGTATACCACTCAAAGATCGGACTTATTTTGGACGAGATATGCAAGTTATGAAGCTCCAAAAATCTTATTTTTTTGTTAATGCTGAAAATATTACATGGTCATCTTTGAATGCTCATAACTCGGGTATTTGATGTCGGATCATGGTCATTTTT
>JAWNPD010000657.1:0-35000 GCA_035045305.1 Drosophila maculinotata | reverse complement strand
GTGTGCACGCGCACGCGCACGCGCACGCGCACGCACGCGCACGCACGCGCACGCGCACGCGCACGCGCACGCGCACGCGCACGCGCACGCGCACGCGCGCACGCGCACGCGCACGCACGCGCACGCGCACGCGCACGCACACGCGCACGCGCACGCGCACGCATGCACGCGCACGCGCACGCGCACGCGCACGCGCACGCGCACGCGCACGCGCACGCGCACGCGCACGCGCACGCGCACGCACGCGCACGCGCACGCGCACACGCACGCGCACGCACGCACGCGCACGCACGCACGCACGCGCACGCGCACGCACGCGCACGCGCACGCACGCACGCACGCACGCACGCGCACGCGCACGCACGCGCACGCGCACGCGCACGCGCACGCACGCGCACGCGCACGCGCACGCGCACGTGCACGCACGCGCACGCGCACGCGCACGCACACGCGCACGTGCACGCGCACGCGCACGCACGCGCACGCGACGCGCACGCACGCGCACGCGCACGCGCCATGCACGCGCACGCGCACGCGCACGCGCACGCGCACGCGCACGCGCACGCGCACGCGCACGCGCACGCACGCGCACGTGCACGCGCACGCGCACGCGCACGCGCACGCAGCGCACGCGCACGCGCACGCGCACGTGCACGCGCACGCGCACGCGCACGCGCACGCGCACGCGCACACGCGCACGCGCACGCGCACGCGCACGCGCACGCGCACGCGCACGCACGCGCACGCGCACGCGCACGCGCACGCGCACGCCGCACGCGCACGCGCAACGCGCACGTGCACGTGCACGTGCACGTGCACGTGCACGTGCACGTGCACGCGCACGCACGTGCACGTGCACGTGCACGTGCACGTGCACGTGCACGCACGTGCACGTGCACGTGCACGTGCACGTGCACGTGCACGTGCACGTGCACGCGCACGTGCACGTGCACGTGCACGCGCACGTGCACGTGCACGTGCACGCGCACGTGCACGTGCACGCGCACGTGCACGCGCACGTGCACGTGCACGTGCACGTGCACGTGCACGTGCACGTGCACGTGCACGCGCACGTGCACGTGCACGTGCACGTGCACGTGCACGTGCACGTGCACGTGCACGTGCACGTGCACGTGCACGTGCACGTGCACGTGCACGTGCACGTGCACGCGCACGTGCACGTGCACGCGCACGTGCACGTGCACGTGCACGCACGCGCACGTGCACGTGCACGTGCACGTGCCACGTGCACGTGCACGTGCACGTGCACGTGCACGTGCACGCGCACGCGCACGTGCACGCGCACGTGCACGTGCACGGTACGTGCACGTGCACGTGCGCACGTGCACGTGCACGCGCACGTGCACGCGCACGCCCGCACGTGCACGTGCACGTGCACGCGCTTCTCTACGCGCACGCGCACGTGCACGCGCACGCGCACGCGGCACGCGCACGCGCACGTGCACGCGCAATCGTGCACGCGGCACGCGCACGTGCACGCGCACGTGCACGCGCACGCGCACGCGGCACGCGCACGCGCACGCGCACGCGCACGCGCGACGCGCACGCGCACGGGCACGCGCGCCATGCACGTGCACGCAAGCGGATAGTGCACGTGCACGTGCACGTGCACGTGCACGCGCACGCGCACGCGCACGTGCACGCACGCACGTGCACGTGCACGTGCACGTGCACGTGCACGTGCACGTGCACGTGCACGTGCACGTGCACGTGCACGTGCACGTGCACGTGCACGTGCACGCGCACGTGTATGTGTATGTGTATGTGTATGTGTATGTGTATGTGTATGTGTGTATGTGTATGTGTATGTGTATGTGTATGTGTATGTGTATGTGTATGTGTATGTGTATGTGTATGTGTATGTGTATGTGTATGTGTATGTGTATGTGTGTATGTGTATGTGTATGTGTATGTGTATGTGTATGTGTATGTGTATGTGTATGTGTATGTGTATGTGTATGTGTATGTGTATGTGTATGTGTATGTGTATGTGTATGTGTATGTGTATGTGTATGTGTATGTGTATGTGTATGTGTATGTGTATGTGTATGTGTATGTGTATGTGTATGTGTATGTGTATGTGTATGTGTATGTGTATGTGTATGTGTATGTGTATGTGTATGTGTATGTGTATGTGTATGTGTATGTGTATGTGTATGTGTATGTGTATGTGTATGTGTATGTGTATGTGTATGTGTATGTGTATGTGTATGTGTATGTGTATGTGTATGTGTATGTGTATGTGTATGTGTATGTGTATGTGTATGTGTATGTGTATGTGTATGTGTATGTGTATGTGTATGTGTATGTGTATGTGTATGTGTATGTGTATGTGTATGTGTATGTGTATGTGTATGTGTATGTGTATGTGTATGTGTATGTTTATGTGTATGTGTATGTGTATGTGTATGTGTATGTGTATGTGTATGTGTATGTGTATGTGTATGTGTATGTGTATGTGTATGTGTATGTGTATGTGTATGTGTATGTGTATGTGTATGTGTATGTGTATGTGTATGTGTATGTGTATGTGTATGTGTATGTGTATGTGTATGTGTATGTGTATGTGTATGTGTATGTGTATGTGTATGTGTATGTGTATGTGTATGTGTATGTGTATGTGTATGTGTATGTGTATGTGTATGTGTATGTGTATGTGTATGTGTATCTGTATGTGTATCTGTATGTGTATCTGTATGTGTATCTGTATGTGTATCTGTATCTGTTTCTGTCTCTGTCTGTCCGTTTTTCTGAATGTCAGTCTGTTTGTCATTTGCCTGGCTCTGTGTCTGGCTGTCTGTCTGTATGACTGTCTGTCTCTCTCTGTCTGGCTGTCTGCCTTTATGTCTGTCTTCCTGTATGCATTTCTGTATGTCTATCTGTTAGTCTGTATGTCTTTCGCTGTGTATGTCTGTTTGTCAGACATGTCTGATGATTCTGCCTATCTTTGTTTCTGTCTGTCTCTCTGTCTGTCTGCCTGCATTTTTGTCTGTCTGTCTGTGTTTCTGTCGGTCCGTCTTTCAGTCTCTCTGTCTGGCTGTCTGTGTGCATGACTGTCTGTCTCTCTCTCTCTGTCTATCTGCCTTTTTGTCTG
Source organism: Drosophila maculinotata (assembly GCA_035045305.1). Lineage (NCBI taxonomy): Eukaryota > Metazoa > Arthropoda > Insecta > Diptera > Drosophilidae > Drosophila > Drosophila maculinotata. The sequence goes on along the minus strand of JAWNPD010000657.1, from coordinate 31,885 downwards.
TCTCTCTCTCTCTGTCTGTCTGTCTGTCAGTCTGTCTGTCAGTCTGTTTGTCTGTCTAACTGTCTATCTGTCATTTTGTCTGTATCTCTGCCTGTCTTTCTCTCTGTCTGTTTTAGTTTTTATACCCTGATGCCATTAAAAATGGAAACAAGGGTATTATGGTTTTGTGCAAAAGTATGTAACAGGCATAAGGAAGCATCTCCGACCCCATAAAGTATATATATTCTTGATCAGTATCAATAGCCGAGTCGATATAGCCATGTCCGTCTCTCTGTCCGTCCGTCTGTATGAACGCGTGTTTCTCAGAGACTACAAAAGCTAGAGACTTCATATTTGAAATATAAGTTCTCGTAAAGCCGAATCAATACATGTTTATCATTTTTGTTCGATATCTTGTCCTGTTCAAAAGTTATCGATAAATTTCGATTTCAGACAAGTGTTTTTCGGGCATAACTTGAAAGTCATAAAAGCTAGCAACTTTATATTTAAGTTTAAGTTACTGTACTAACGACTCAATACAAACTTAACATTTTTTTCAATATCTCAATCCTTTAAAAAGTTATCGATAAATTAAGATTCCAGAACAGTGTTTTTAAGGTATAGCTTAAAAGTTATAAGACGTTGAGTCATCAAATTTAGTACATATACTCTTCAATAGCATACAGAGGTAAAATGCATTTCACTTTTTGGATACCCTTCCCCGATCTCCAAGAAATCGAAAAATACGTATTTTAAGAGGTATGACCTGCGGATTTTACATAGTCTCACATTGATATGCCTTCTTTGTGTCCTACAAATTTCATTACGATCGGAAAATAAACAAAGAAGTTATTAACGATTCAATGTAACATAGTTTGGGGCCAAAGGAAGAAGAAGAAGCAAAGCAAATGTTAGACGCGCGTAGCCAGCAGCTTTTGTTTGTATATGTGTTTGTGTTTCTATGTATGAATGCAGATAAATAACTTCAATGAATGTAAGACTTCGGATTAGGGTATATCCTAGTCGGGCACTCTCGACTAGAGCACTCTTACTTGTTTTTGTCTGTGTTTTTGTCTGTCTATCTGTCTGTATGTATGTTTGAATGTCTGTCTGTCTGTCTGTCTGTCTGTCTGTCTGTCTGTCTTTCTGTCTGTTTTTCTGTCTGTCTGTCTTTCTCTGCATGTTTTTCTGCTTGTCTCTCTGTCTGTCTGTCTGCATTTCTGTCTGTTTGTCTGTCTGTATGTGTGTCTATCTGTATGTGTGTGTGTCTTTCTCTCTGTCTGTCTGTATGTCTGTCTGTCTGTCTGTCTGTCTGTCCGTCTGTCTGCCTGTCTGACTGCCTGCTGTCAGTCTGTCTGTCTCTCTGTCTGGCTGTCTGTATGTAAGTCTGTCAGTCTGTCTTTGTCTATATCTATATGTCTTTCTGTCTGTCTTTCTGTCTGCATGTCGGTCCGTCTGTCTATCTGTCTATCAGTCTGGCTTTCTCTCTGTATGTATGTCTGTCTGTCTATATGTCTGTCTGTCTGTCGGTCTGTCTTTCTTTCTGCATATCTGTATGTCGGTCTGTCTGTCGGACTGCCTGCTGTCAGTCTGTCTGTTCCTATGTCTGGCTGTCAGCCTGTAAGTCTCTCAGTCTGTCTTAATCTCTGGTTGTCTTTGTCTATATCTATATGTCTGTCTGTCTGTCTTTCTGTTTGTTCGTCTATCTGTTTCTCTGTCTGTATGTTTGTCGGTATGTATGGCTCTCTCTGTTTGGCTGTCTGCCTGTATGTCTGTCTGTCTGTCTATCTGCATTGCTTTCTGAATGTCTGTCTTTCTGTCTTTCTCTCTGTCTGTCTTTCTTTCTGCATATCTGTAAGTCTGTCGGTCTGTCTGTCTGTCTGTCTGTCTGCCTGTATGTCTGTCTATCTGTTGATGTTTCTGTCTGTGTTTCTGTATGTCTTTCTGTCTGTCTGTCTATCTGTTTGTCTGTCTGTATGTTTGTCTTGTAGTTTGTAGAGTGCTGGAGTTTCTTCTTGTAGTTTAATACAATGATTAAGTTGGTTTTTTGGGTTGTATTGCGAAACGGACTTCTGTCCGAGCGCTTCTTTATTTCTTAACTTTGTGCTCGTGATTCGACATACATTATTTCTTAACGTTAGTGTTAGCCTAGAGCCGCGGAGCGGCTTTCTCCTGTATATGCATTATGTTCTGGCGCAGCAGAACGGCATATACATATGTATATAAGTATTTGTAGGAGCGAGTTGCATGTGTACATATTCTCGCTTGGTCAATTGCCTTGGCTTCATATGTGAAATATGCAGACGCGGCAATTCAAAGCACGTTGTATGTTAGCTGCAAACAAATGGGCGCTCACATTACATTTGCACTTGAGAATGTGTTGGGTCATTGGTTCTTTACGTAAACACTGCAACTAAGTGTTACAGCGTGTACCCGATATAAGAAGAATAACGTAATTATAATTAATGAAGTTATTCCATAGAAAAGTTTTGTAAAATTTATATATATAAATTATGAGATACTATCCCACGATGTAGTTATACAAGCGGGAATCATGATTCTCTAGAATTATGACCGTCCTCGGTCATGCTGTAACTATCGATGACCTTCTGAACCTCCCTCGAAGCTCGTCTTCTCCTCAGGATCTGGCAGAGGAGGATAGAACCACTGAAGATAAGGCTGACTCCTACTCCAGCTGCGAACCAAGCTTTCGGTGACCCGGCCGACGCCACTTCTTCCTTGAACTCCTGGATGACTTGCAGGTTGTGATTATTCATCCTATGGAGGAGCGGAATGCTCAATACTGGATCGTGGCTAATAATGTTAACCAGTGATGATCCCGCTATGCCCGGCGTTCTGCTTAGGGCTTCACGTTGATTCACATACTTAGTGCCATTGATGACAGCTAAGCGCTCGAAGGTAACGAGATGCGTGCCATTTGTAGTTATCTCTAGGCCGTCGTCCGTGCTGAGTTTAGCTGAGCACTCATTGATGATTCGGACGCTATCATCCACATTAGTGATGAGTTTCAGATGGCTGGGTTGAGTGTGGCATGTGGCTGTGCCTCCAGCGTGTAGAGCTCGTGCGCAGGTGTCGTGGGTTGCCAGTTTGCAGATTGCAGCGTAGGTGGTGCATTCCGTGACTGCTAAAACATCGCTGTCGCATTCGGCCACGGTGTCATCTTGTAGTTGTAGTGTAGTGTGTTGGTGTGATACTGGGAAAACGGTAATCTTTTTGCAGATAAACTTAATTCTGGGATATGCGATTAGTATGTGTATGATATTTTCGGACTGAAAGACCTTAATACTAGCTGCCTCCATCAAACTAACTACTGGGACCTCTGCGGGATGTTCAGCCAAAATAGACTTCAAATCGTTATGATCAAAAATAGTAGGATCAAATTTTGAATCTCTATGATAATCATTCTATTTCGCGCTAATAATGCTTCATATAGATGCGGGGAGTCAATTAGTTCATTCTTTTTTGCTTTGATTATCTGGTTAACTGTATCAGTAAGCTGATTTATTTGCTTCTGTGTCTCTGAATTTATCACTACTTGCCTATTGTTTGACTCAATGAGACGTGACTCGGACATTCTGACTTTTTCAAAATCTGAGGCATCAGGTGTGCCCGCTACTACTTTAAGCACTGTGCCCAAAAAGTCTAAGCTTCTGGCCATTCTATGGTGCACTTTTAATATGGACAAAAGACTCCTTATATGATCTATGTCCACATCTAATAGTTTTCGCATATGCGACTGGGGAAATAGTTCGGATAACTTTTCTGTCTCATCCGCGATCTTTGTAAAATCAGACAGGTTACTTGAGTGTCTCATGTAATCCCGTTGCTCCCATACTAACACATTTCCGTCTATTACGGGTATGTAGCTAGAATGTGAGTAATCGGTAATCCGAGCATTCACTATCGCTAGTATAGAAAGTATCATACCCACAAGCCTGTAAGAAGAAAAGGTGGGGTGAAAGTTGTTATAAATTTTAGATTTATTCTTATCTTATGTTGTTTGGTTCGGTTTTGAAAGGCAACTGCTTTTTGAGGTTGTCCTAAGTGGTTGCACAACGACAAACTCTGAAAACTTGTCGATGCAAGTTAGAAATAATTTTTTGTCCGTTGAGAAAATGTCGATGTGCAACATTTCGCCAGCATACGATGGAATTGGTGTCATCCCAAGTTCTTGGTTTTTGGGGTGCCTGTCGTATTTTGCCTTGGTGCATATTCTGCAATTTATGACCACTTCCTTAGCCAATTTATTCATTTTTGGAAAATAATAGTCGCGAAGGACTTGTTTGATATTTTCCTGAGCGGCCCGTTAGTGAAATTGACGTTAGCACAGTAATGATATTGGTATGGTTCCGATATGTTTTTGTAGTTCAAAGTACGATTTTCCGGATCTAGTTTTACGTTTGCCTGCATTGCTAAGTCAAATCCTATGATGGCATCAAATGGACCGAGTGTCTAATAGAAAGAATGGTGAGATCTGTTTGAAAATTATCATCAAACATTTGTTTTGGATTTTGCTGGAACCATGTATGGAGTCACAAAAGTCGTCGACAGGAATACATTTTTTAGCTCCTTTACGGGCTTTATATAATTCTTTGCCGTCCCGGTGTCTATCAGAATTTTTATCTTCTCCCACCCAGCTGTCCTGTGATGCACGGCAGCCGGGATCGCTCTCTAAAAAATTCAACGATTCAATGTCGCAAACAGAATCACTGTCTTCATCTAGCTCGGAGGCCGCGGCTAATCCCTCGTCCTCATAGCTTTCCTCTTGGTCAGCGGGGTCACTCTGAACAACATTGTTAACCCGCTGGCGCCTTGGGCCTGTTACTCGATCGGACGTGTTTTGCCTTTTTTGGGCCTGCATGCCACTGACTTGCGGTTTCCCGAAATTAGTCCACTGTTTAAATTTAGATGAAGAATCTACTTCCATGGGCACAGGAGACTGATCTGGATGTACCCTATTGCCTTGTTCTTGATTGGTATTTTTATTTTGCGGTCTTTTGAAAAAATGGGGGTTTCTTTGTTGACCCCGCTCGTTCATATTATTATTACCCTGCCTGGTGTATGAGCGATTCTTGTTGTTTTCATTTGCCAAAGCTCTGTCTTCGACCGCTTTGGCATATGATGCTGAAAACATGCTTCGCTCCATACTCGCCTCTGCTTCCCTGGCTAAGGCCAACGCGGATGGTAAGTCTTTTGGCTGAGCCGGAAACACGACTGATTTCAGAGATTTTTTAAGTCCAGAAATGAATGCATGTAATGCGTCAGATCTGACTTCTTCGTTGAGCAGTGTGGCTCGGTCAGGTTCATGGGACATTACAATTTTGTTGGTGACGAGAGTCAACTTCCGTTCGACTTCATCGTAGTACTGCATGAGGCTCGAATCGCCCTGCCTATGTCGGGGATGTCTTGTCTGCGTAAGTACAGTCCAACCTAGCTACAATGGCGTCGAAGTTAAGTACTGTGTTGTGTGATACCAGCAATGCTCTTGCTGCCCCTCTGATTTTATTTCGGATTATGGTCACAGCTTGATAGTGTGTGCTGCTGCCATTAAATGGTTTGAACAGTTCGTATGCGTCAGTGGCTGACTGCCTCCATGCAACATATTCGTCTGAATTGCCGTTGAACTCTGGGACTGATTTAATTATGTCCAATGGTATGTCACACCTAATGTCTAAGTTTACGGAAATTCTCTGGTATGTTTCAACTTGCGGAGCTTCTACACGTAAACTACTGACCTGTTGCCTTACTTCATTTAGCTGTGATTGGAATCTTGCTTCTTGCTGGGCCAGCGCTTGGCTGACCGCGTTTGTAATTAATGCCTGTACTTGGTTCGGGTCCATGTTTGGGTTTGTTTGTCTTTGCACTTTGTTACTTTTAGGTTCTAAGTCTACGCTGTCGTCACTATCGTACTCTCTCTTAACTTCCCTATACGCGTTTGACCAGCTCATTAGTTTATATCGAATAAGTAACTATTTAACTCCTCGCATTTAATATTTTACTACAATGCGGCCGATTATTCGCAGTCGGCAAAAAAGCAAATATTTATAAAAAAATTCAAGTATTTGTTATTTATTATTATTTAACGTTTAGAGCGCTTTAGGTAAAAGAAGCTCGTAATCACTTTGCAACTCAATATTTTTATTCGAAACAAATTTTGATTAACTTGGAGTCACTTTGGTGAACTTACATGTTTTATTTGGGCGTTAACTATGTTAGCCTATTCGTGTGTGGTTCAATTAAAGTTGGGCGCCAATTATGAGATGCCACGATGTAGTTATACAAGCGGGAATCCCTCGATGTTGCAGGTAATCCAATGGCTAGGTTAATAGCCTCCAGATCCCTCGGTGGCTCGTAGGGTGTGATCACCTCGTACTCGCTGGTCCTCCTTGTGAGGATTAGGTTGGGAAGTATTAAGCTTCCAATCGCTGGCCTTGTGGCTCAGTGATATATCAATTAAATGACAAGTATGATTTGACGGCTAAGGCCGGAGCAATGACGTTTATTCTATTCTCTTTAGAGAACGATTCAGAACTGAATTCAAAGTACAAAACAAGCTTAAGCTAAGGCTACAAACTCATAGCCGGCAAGCCGACTCAGCATAAGCGATAACGCTGCTCTTGCGACACAGCTAGTGTTATGCCAAAGCGTAAGATACAAAGTCGTGGTCGGCAAGCCGACTCAGCATATGCTACAGCACTGCTCTGGCGGCGCATGCGAGTGTCATGTTACCGTCGCTGGCCACTGCAGCTGGGACGCTGAACTTCGGTATTTGACGCGTCAGTGCTATGCGAGACATGCTTGATAACTTATTGATATATGTACGAGGGTTACTCGTTAACTTATATATATATTTATTTATATTATTTTAATTAGTTTTTATTTTGTTTATTTTTTATAAGTATTAAATAACTTATTTTTGAATACATTTTGAAAAAAAATTTAGTGTAACAATATTTTTTTGTTTAATGTGTATATATTGTTTTCAATAAAATGGTTACTGTATTTATATATTATTTTATTTTGTTTATGTAAAATGAAACAATTTTTTTATACCCTGATCCCATTAAAAATGGGAATAAGGGGTTTTGTGCAAAAGTATGTAACAGGCATAAGGAATCATCTCCGACCCCATAAAGTATATATATTCTTGATCACTATCAATAGCCGAGTCGATTTAGCCCTGTCCGTCTGTCCGTCCGTCTGTCCGTCTGTATGAACGCGTGTTTCTCAGAGACTACAAAAGCTAGAGACTTCATATTTGAAATATAAGTTCTCGTATTGCCGGGACGAGACCAGTTTATCAATTTTTTTCGATATCTCGTACCGTTCAAAAGTTATCGATAAATTTCGATTCCAGCCAAGTGTTTTTCGGGTATAACTTGAAAGTTATAAAAGCTAGCAACTTTATATTTAAGTTTAAGTTACTGTACTGCCGGTTTTATACAAACTTATCATTTTTTTTTTGATATCTCAATCCTTTCAAAAGTTATCGATAAATTAAGATTCCAGAACAGTGTTTTTAAGGTATAGCTTAAAAGTAATAGGGTGTAGAGTCGCCAAATTTGGTACATATATTCTCCTATAGCATACAAAGGTAAAATACATTTCACTTTTTGGATACCCCTCTCCAATCTCACAGAAATCGAAAAATACGTAATTTTAAAGGTATGACCTTCGGATTTTACATAGTTGCACATTTATATGCCAGCTTTGTGTCCTACAAATTACATTTTGATCAGACAATAAACAAAGAAGTTATTAACGATTCAATGTACCATAGTTTAAAGTCAAAGGAAGAAGAAGAATCAAAGCAAATGTATGACGCGCGTAGCAAGCAGCTTTTGTTTGTATATGTGTGTGTGTGTTTCTATGTATGAATGCAGATAAAAAACTTCAATGAATGTAAGACATTGGATCAGGGTATCTCCTAGTCGGGCACTCTCGACTAGAGCACTCTTACTTGTTTTAATTTATTTTAAATGTAATTGGTTGATCAAGCCGTTAACATTTTTAAATTATGATTTAAGTAAATGGTAAAATTCTTATCATCGTATTCATGTATTGTAGGGTTTAAGTCTTTCCTAATGAACTTTTTGATTTTTATTTTTGCTGTCTTTAATAAAAATGTTATCTCTATCTTCTTTTTTTTTAATTTAAAATGACCTAAATATGCTGATTCTAGCATATGGCCAGTTTTATTTCTTAAGAGAACCATATCTCCTATTTTAATTCGAAAATAATTATATTCTTATCATAATATTTTTTATTCTTAGCCTTATGCTGTTCTAACATAACTCTTGCTCGTTTATAAGTCTGTTCTAATCTGAACTTAGATTCCTTAGCGTAATCTTCTATGTTATATAGTGGGTTAACTACATCTATTTTATTAAAATATGTGGGCAAATGGCTTTGTTTGCCAAAAACTAACTCAAATGGACAATAGCTATGTGCCATAGAGGGGGTCGTGTTGAAACAGTAAACAAAATATTGAAGCCATACGTCCCAATCAGTTTTATCTAATGATATATATGAACGTCTGTATTGATTAAATATCTATGACTTCTTTCTACTGTTCCAACTGTCTGGTGCTGGTGTGCTGTAGACGTTATATTGTCTATTTTTAAGTATTTGCACAGGTCGCTTATTACAGAATTTTTATATTCAGTTCCCATGTCCGAAATGAACGTCTTCATTGGAACGAACTTTAATATATAAGAATTCGAATATTGCTTTTGCAACAGTGTTAGCACTCTTGTTGGGTATTGGAATGGCTACGAGATATTTTGTCAAGTCGCAATTCAATGTGACTGCATATTCGTTACCATTCTCTGATTTTGGTAGCGGACTTATAGTGTCCACTATTACTCTATCAAAAGCACCTAATTGTGTGTCTGTTATGGTTAAAGGAGTCTTAGTATGAATCGTTGTTTTTGACATTTGGCATTTTGGACATCTACGTACGTACTCCTTTATATGACGAGTCATATTTTTCCCAATGGTAGTGTCTTTTTACTTTAGCTAAAGTTTTTGTTATGCCATAATGACTTCCTTGTATTGGATCGTCATGAAATGTAGACAGTATTGCTTCTTTTTCTTTTTCAGTATTTACTGTGGTCCTAGCTTGAGTAGCGCTACTCTTAAATATTTTAAATATTTATTGGCCATATTTTTGAAATAATCAATTGAAATTTCTTCAAAGATTTTTCCGCTCGATGTCGTTTTGAGTTGGCTGATCTCATGTATACCGGCTTGCATTTCAAGCCTTTGGAAGAACTGACCTAAGTCAAGAATTCCATTGGTGTACAGATCGCTAACGTCAATTCTTGCAATAACTTTATTTCCATGTTTAAAGTAACATACTTTTCGTACATCGTCATTATTGATGACTTCATATACGTTGGGCTTAGAAGCTTTTTCTAGATTTTGCCTGGGCAAAAGTTCTTGTTATATTCCTGTGCAGGATTTATTCTGTCTACTTTGTTGTCTGGTAGTGACTTCAGGACTTTAGTTTGTAAATCTTTTAAATTCTGATATTGTTATCCTAGATAGGGCATCTGCCACAAAATTGTCTTTTCCCTTTAGATACTCGACTGTAAAGTCATATTCTACTAATTCGAGCCGCATGCATGTTAGTTTGGAACTAGGGTTGATCATAAAAAATAAATAAGTTATTGGTGGTCAGTTTTCACTGTGAAGTGTTTTCCATAAATATATGGTCGAAAATGTATTATAGCCCAATAAATGGCTGCTAATTCCTGTTCTGTTGTACTTTTATTACTTTCACCCTTTGTAAATGAACGTGATGCGTATGCTACTGGAAGTTGGAGTCCATTATAGTTTGTTTACTTGCATTCGTTATTATGCAAAATTCTTTGCTGAAATCTGTTATGTGCCGTGAATAGTCGGCGAAGTTGTTTATAAAACGTCTATAATAATTGCAAAATGCAACGAATCGTCTAGCGCTGTCCGCATCATGTGGGACTGGGTTATTTTCAATGACGTCGTATTTTTTTGTTATCTAGCAAGATTCCTTTATCTGTGCATTTGTGACCAAGAAAAGTCACCTCATGCATAAGAAATGAACATTTTTGTGGATGCAGTTTCAGGTTGTATTTCCTACGTTTGTCAAAAATATCTGTTAAATTTTTAAGCATATGTTTTTCGGAACAACCAATAACTATTAAATCATCCATATAAAGGAATGCTTGAGAAGGTTTAAGTCCAGAAAATGCTATAGTCATCATTCTCTGAAATGCATTTGGCGCTATTTTTAAACCAAATGGTAGTTTCGTGAAGCGATATGAGCCATTGCTCGTTGAAAAAGACGTAATATTTCTAGAACTTTCTTCGAGTTCGATTTGATGAAAACCTGACATTAAGTCAAGGCATGAAAAATATTTGGCTCGACCTAGTTGATCTAAAATATCATCAATTCTAGGTAGTGGAAATTTGTCGGACAAAAGTTTTTTATTAATCTGACGATAGTCAATTACAAATCGCCATTTTTTATATTCTGAGCCCGGAAGGGCTTTGTTTGGGACAAGTAATAGTGAGCTATTGTACTCTGACATAGATAGTTCGACTATGTTGTCGTTGATCAACTTTCCAACTTGTTTTTGTATTTCATCCGTTTGGCTATGCAGGCTTCGATAGTTCTTTATATACACCGGTTCATTATCTTTAAGTCTCAATTGTTGTTTATAGAAATTGTTTGTTGTGATTGGTTCGGTTTCGAGATCGAATACGTCACTTTATTTGGTGCATAGATTTATTGATTGTGCTTTGAATTGGGGCGGAAAATTTTTGGATAGTTGAGATATGACAGTTTTTCTCTTGTTTCTGCTTCGTAGTTGGAAAGTGGTTTGAATTTTAAGTTATTTATATTAACTTATTGATCGGTACTGGTTATATTCAGTAATCGGACAAACGTATTTTGAGATGTTGCAACTGTGTTTGCAATCAATACACTATCTTCTTTTGAAGTAAGTTCGACTTTTCGGACAACTTGGGATCCTGCTGGTAGAAGTATTAAGTTGTTACCAGAACTATATGTTATTGGAACTTAAATTGTAAAATTGAAATTATTGGGTCTATTTATAAACCAATCTTCTGATGGTTTAAAGTCTAGTTGGCAGTTGAATTTTTTTATAAAATCAATGCCTATTATTGCATCACACGGAATTGCAAAATTTTAATCAACTATATGGAAATTGTGTGGAATTATGTATTTATCTGTGTGTATCTCCATTGATGTAAGACCTTTGACTTCTTTACTTATACCTTCAATTTTAATTCTATCATTTGTTTGAATGTCATGAAAGACATCAAAATCTTCTTTTAGAATTGACATATCTGCACCTGTATCTTTTAAAAAGGTAAGTTTTTTTTATCTGTTGACTCATGGTCAAATGATACAAAAATATTGAGAACAATTATTGTATGAACATTGGTGTTTTCTATTGTGTGTGTTTTCTATGAGTCGTTGACTCATGTGTCTCTTTAATCGAGTCCACTAATTGCAATGCGTCCCAAAACTTCTTAAATTTTCAGCTTTGCCATTGAAGTCTGGAATAAGAGATGACGCTGTTTTTAAAAATTGTATTTGTGTTTGTGCCATGTTGTTTATTTTTATGTCAGTATCTAGTTTTTTATTAGCCGCTGCACTTGTTGACGGGCTATTACTATGGTCGGATTCCCTTTTGGAATCGTCTCCTGAGACTATGCTAATGTAACCTGTGTTTGGTGACTTTGGTCTCGGACTTACTGATCTGTCTGCGACTTCAATGGCAACAAAGGTTACTGCACCGTTTATAATGTTTGGTAGAAACAGATTTCAATTACGTTTTTCTCTTATTGAAACTAGATTTTCTCTGAGACGTTTTATAACTTCTGAAGCTTGAGTCCAGCTGAGAGTTGTGATTTTAGATTTGTTTTCTAAAATCAACTCTCGTATCTCATTATAAATCTTCACTAAATTAATGGTGTGTTTATTAATGGTATTCGTTTGGGTATGCCTATTCTGCGTAAAACTTTTGTACGATTTGTCGAACTCAGTTCTTGGTTCACTTACTTTCGCACAAATTGCATTTCAATCCATGTATTATGAAAGTTATTGCACTTTAAAGGATGGTCGTCATTCGACTTCCTTTTGCGTCTTATTTGAATATGTTCGTTTAGGACTATATAATTATTTCATTAAACTTTATTTACGAAGAAGTCAGCGTTTTACCCAGTATGGGGTTATCTTGTGTAACCATATACCTCTACGTAGAATAACGAGCTGAGTACCATGGCTTTTTGTTCTTTGGTACAATTGATTAGAGGTGAAAACTCAAAATTGAACGTTGCCATGTATATATATATATATATATATATATATATATGTGGTTTTTGTTTATTATCCTTGGTGGGATAATAGTTTGTTTTGTTAGATTACAATATATTTATTTTTAAGATAAAGCTCCAGTGCAACTCATAATTATTCAAAACGTTTCTTAAATTACGTCCGATGCAGAGCTGACGAGAATAGCGACTGATCATTAACTCCAACAGCGGCCGCAAGCTAACATTCTTAATCGATACTAATATCGATTAACACTACGCGTCTGTCGTGAATATTCGATTCCCACATTCGGCTGTCCTGACGGACCATTCGTCCGGAATTGCTCTACCCATGGTTTCATGTATTCAGCTACTGTCAACGTCTTACAAGGCCCTTCCATTTGACCTATATTCCCTACTTCATATCTTCCATGTGGGTTAACCTTAACTACTTTATATGGTCCAAGATACTTTCCCTTAAGTTTTAAGCCTGTTCCATACTGTGTTCGTTTTAAAGCTACGATATCATTAACACGGTACTGTCTATCTGCTTTGCGGTTCGAATCGAAAGATTTCTTATTTTCTTTTAGTATTCGATTTATGTTTTCACGAGTTTCATCTCGTATCTTTTTACGTTCATCGTCTAACTCTTCTATTAACGATGTCTGCAGTAATTCATTTCATTTTGGGTCATTTTGTATACGCATTTCTAAACCAGTTAATATTTTAAAAGGTGAGACTTTAGTACTTCGCGGTTCTACCCTGTTGATCATCTGCTGAACTTCGCGTAAGTACTTATACCAAGTACCTGTATCTCCTTGATTCAACTTCGAAAGCATTGGTATCACAATCGTGTGCATGCGTTCAACCTGGCCGTTACCTCGGGGAACACCCGTAGCAATCATCAAATGTTGGATACCCTGACCTTCACAATACTCACGAAACAAGTTGGAAGTAAATGCAGCACCTCTATCTGAAACTATTTTCAATGGATTGCCAAAATTGGTAGCCTGCAATTCCAAACACTTAATCACTTTTTCAACGCCAGTGCTGCGTGAAGAGTACAACCGAACATACTTTGAAAATGCGTCTACCACCACAAAAATGTAGTTATAACGTTTTTTAGTCACTTCTAACGGACCAACGTGGTCAATGTGGTATGTCCACAACGGTCTATCTCCTTTATCAATAGGTTGTAGATACGCCTCTCGCTTTCCAGGTTTTTCATTCACAATTATACATTCAACACAACTATCTATTATGCGTGACACTTTCTCCTTAACTTTGGGAATAAAATATGATTTCTGGACTAAATCCTGAGTCCTTTTGTAAGAAAAATGAAAAATGTCTGTGCGCTATCTGTATGATTTCATTTTCCATTTGAGCTGGTACTACTATGAGCTCTCGGTTTGGGTCCTTAAACAATAAACCATTTGCAATATAGTAGTCTTCATAAGCCTTTTCTTCAACAATATCCCGCACAGCCTTAACCCAGTCATCTGTTAACTGCGCTTCTTTTAATCTGTGAACAATACTTTCTGACAACACGTAGCAAGCAACTCGGTTTAATGCATCTAAATGTTTCATTTTAGTTCCTGATCGATGTTCTATTACATAATTAAAATCTTGCAAGAACATTGCCCAACGCGCTACTCTTAATGGTACGTCTTTCTATTTCATCGTTATTGCAAAAGCATTACAATCAGTAAAGATTTTGAAACTAATACCAAAACATAAACTCGCCAGTCAGAGCTTCAATAATCACTAATACTTCAAGATCGTAAGCCGGATATCTTTCCTCACAGGGTTTTGTTTTATGACTCATGTACTGTACTGGGTGAAACAAACTGTCTTCTGAATTTTTCTGTAACAAAACAAGTCTACTAATCAACGCTTCTTTCAGTTGTTCGAACGCAACCTGTTGTAATTCATTGAATTCAAACTTAGTGTCTTTTCATAACATATCTGACAACGAATTTGCTATAATTGCATATCTCTCAATAAACTTTCTAAAATAGGATATCTGTCCTAAGAACCGTTGCATTGCCTTTGCATCTTTTGGCATAGGAAAATTTGCAACAGCTAGGGTCTTCTCATCGCTAGGTTTAACAGTGCTGTCTTCTATTATATACCCCAAAAAATCAACCCTTCTCTGCAAAATTTGACACTTTTCCCAATTAATTAGTAGCCCATTCTGCGCCGCTACCTTTAAAACTTTTCCTAGTTTTGCTACACCTTCCTTAATATAACTGCTTGGAATTATTAAACCGTCCATGTACACAACAGCATCATTTTTATTATCAAATCGCGTAGTACAGCCATTATAAACCTTGTGAATACAGCTGACGAATTTGATATTCCGAATGGTACAAACCAAAACTCATATTGGCCTCTCTGAGTCACGAACATGGCCTCTCTGAGTCACGAACATCGGAACATGGAAGAAACCATTAGTTAAATCCAAAATTGTAAATAGCTTTGCGCCCAGAAGTTTTTATATCACCGTTTCCATTTGAGCCATTGGAAAATTGTCTCGCACTATATTTTCGTTCAACTTTCTGTAATCGCAACATAGGCGTTTCTTTCCATTCTTTTTTGCTACCAACACTACCGATGATGAATACTCTGAAAAACTGGGACGTATTATTCCTTCTTCTAACCACTCTTCTAATTGGTTGTCGACAATCTGCTGCTCACAAGAAGCTAGACGGCTCGGATGCTGATAAACTGGAATTTCATCAGTTAATATTATTTTCATTTTTACTGGCGCGTCAACGTTCCTCTGTGGCGCTTCGCAGTAAACATATGTCAGCGCCTGTATATATAAGACCTTTGAATTGTACGCCTGCATAAACAACATCTTTTAATTCAAGCCCTGAAGCTGTAAGAAAGTTTGTTGGCTTTGGAACAACTTCGTCAAACTGTACTACATTCGCGTTCGGTTCACTCTCCTTTTTTGATTCAACATTTCCCTTGTACTCTACAGCACGATGACCTGGTTTACCGCATTTGCAACATTTAAAATATTTTTTAATTCAATCTATTCTTAAATGAGACTCATCACCGCATTTAAAACACTATCTAGGTTTTCCTTTTGTCGATTTTCTACCTACGTTATCAACATTCACGACCTGCGATAAGATATCGAGATTTTGGATACATCTTAATCTGCGATTTCAAGTCCCTAATATTCTTGGCTTGATACAACATAGCTTTTTTTGCTCGTGTGTCTGGAACACCTGCAACAAAATATTCAATAATGCTAGCGTCATCTATTTTTTTTGGCTTAGCAATTTCCAAAAAAGCGTACAAAAACTCTTGCAAGAATTCCCCTTTCTTGTGCTGACGCCTCTGCAAAATTCGATGTATCTCTGCCGAAGACAATTTTACTGTAAATTCTTCCAGCAGCGCGGATTTTAACATTCCCCAATTTTGTACGTCACGTAAACTTCGTACAAACGACTTTGCAGCACTAACCAATAACCAATAAAAAGTTGTAGCCTATTCCACTGCACGGTTGCTGCACATTCCTCCAACTAATCTACCAAATTAATTATATCGGCATTATCAGAACCACTGAATTGTGACACTGTAAACGTTAGTTTTGGGAACTAAAACACTTCGCTTCATTCAATAAAAGTTAGTTGCTACCTCTTATGTATATGCATATAGAGATAGAGAACTTACATATATGTACTCTGTGTATATGCGCTTTTGGCCGAGCGTAGAAATTTACTTGTCAGCAGTTCTTCGTTGGCTCAAGTGGTGTCAAATATCCAGTTGAGCTAGTGACCTACGCTAACATATAAACATGCTCAGCGTCTATATATGCGCTTGAGCTATGTATAAATTCTGTCTGTCTGTATGTGTGTGTGTATTTCTCTCTGTCTGGCTGTCTGTCTGTCTTTCCTTCTGTATATCTGTCTTTCTCTCTGCATGTCGTCCTGCATGACTGTCTGTCTCTCTGTCTGAATGTCTCTATGTCTGTCAGTCTGTCTTTATCTCTGGCTGTCTTTGTCTATGTCTATCTGTCTGTCAGTCTGAATGTCTGTCTGTCTATAGTCTGTCTTTATCTCAGTCTGTCTTTCCTTTGTCTGTCTGTATTTATGTCTGTCTGTCTTTCTCTCTGTCGGTCTGTTTGTCTGTTTGTCTGTCTATCTGCCTATCTGTCTGACTGCCTGTCTGTCAGTCTGTCTGTCTTTCTCTCTGTCTGGCTGTCTGCCTGTATGTCTGTCTGTCTTTCTGTCTGTCTATCTGTCTGCATGACTGACTGTCTGTCTGTCTGTCTTTCTGTCGCTCTGTCTGCATTTCTTTCTGACTCCAAGCTCAAAACTTGCCCTAGTGTGTGACGCATCTACATTTGCCATCGGAATAGTTCTGGAGCAACAGTCAGACGACGATTGGAAGCCACTAGGATTCTTCTCCAAGAAGCTCAGCAGTACTGAGCAAAATTACAGTACGTTCGACAGAAAGCTTCTCGCAATTTTTGAAACTGTAAAATATGTCAAGCACATGATCAAAGCCCGCACATTCGTCTTCAAAACTGATCACAAGCCGTTACTATACGCATTTCAACAGCGACCAGAAAAGATGTATCCGCGAAAACTACGACAACTTGGGTTCATCTTACAATACACCACGATGATCGTACACATAAAAGGCACAGATAATTCTGTTGCAGATGCATTTTCACGTCGATGCTCAATTACGTCACCGACAGCAGTCGATTTCACGCAGTTCGAACAGGCACAGGATACAGATCCTGAACTAGTAGTGTTACTGCAAGAAAACTCGTCTTTAGAACTTCAACGCGTACGCTACGATGAGAACACATACATTTTCTGCGATGTATCGACAGGCTATGTTCGACCGTACGTTCCAAAAACTCTTCGACATCAAGTATTCACATTCGATCACAACTTGTCTCACCCAAGTGGTAGATCCACATTACACCAAATTCGTCAAAAATACGTATGGCCATCAACGAATAAGCAAGTCACTAGTTGGTGCAGGCACTGCTTGGCATGTCAACGAGCAAAAATACATAGGCATAATCATCTAGATCCCGAGAAGATCAACGTTCCAGGTGGAAGATTCGACCACGTGCATCTAGACATCGTGATTATGCCGCTGGTGCAAGGTTATCGCTACTGTTTAACCATAATAGATCGTTTCTCGCGCTGGCCTGAATCCGTGCCACTGATGGACATCAGAGCAGAAACGGAAGCAACTGCATTGTGGTCCGATTGGATAACACGCTTTGGAACTCCAAAGACGATTACTACTGACCAAGGCTCACAGTTTGAGTCCGCTGTTTTCAACGAGCTAGCTCAACTAGTCGGTAGCAAGCGCAAACACACGACTGCTTATCATCATCAATTCAATGGCATGATTGAGAGGTGGCACAGATAATTTAAGTCAGCCTTAATGTGCAGCGCAGGTACGTCTTGGCTACAACTACTACCAACCGTATTACTGGGACTTCGTACATGCTACAACAAGATCTGCAAGCGTGTACTGCAAAAATGCTGTATCGAGCACCGCTTCGTTTACCGAACAAATTCTTCAAAGATCTGGACTCCAATACGAACTCTACTATATTTTTGTCAAAGTTTCGAGAACACATCCGCCAAATACGGCCAACGCAAACATCGCATCACATCAAGGCCAAGATGTTCTTAATCAACAGTCCAGTTCCACTCCACGGACATACGAAAAACGCTTTCGTGTGCGATTTACAAATTCGTGACGTAGTCACTGGAGATGGAGTACTGTGGCGGATCAGCTGCGCACCCTAGCGACTTAAATGAGTACTAGAAAATAACCAAAATGCAGCCCTACAGGCGCGAGATGAGAGAGAGGATATCGATAATGGATAATTGATTGGATCATCGCAACCGTAGCAGCAAGCTGATTTTTGTAAAGTTAAAACGACTGAATTAATATATGTAATTAAGATTACAATTAAAATAAACTAGTGGCTCAACGTAAACAAATTGTAACCAAAGCAGCTGCTAGCTTGATAACTTTTTAATCGATACAAGCCGACCATAACACCACACTACGGTTTCGCTAGTCTTCCCAAAGAAACAGGAGTGCCAGAGAGGGTAATATTCTGGATAACGTAGGCCATGGCCACACCCTGAGATTGAGTATGAGAGTCTCATGTTCTACCGCTTGAGCTAGCCCGGCTTCAATCTAGCTATTGCTGATGTCCTTGCCGTGAAAAACCTCCATTTTCTTGCCTTAAAGAGTCTCCATAATGTATGTGGCTCAGTCAGTCTGCTCTATTATATCCGGAGCTAGTCCGATTCTGCTCCAGAAGTCCACACCTAGATACAGAGGATGTCTCAATAAAGCACATACAAAGAATTCAATGTCAGCTGTGGTTCCCTGGTACGTTATGCCTGTTCGAACATTTGCAATGATGATGTGAGGAGCTCCTCCAGCGGTCTGCACCGTTGAGCGCATTTTCCGCAATTCCAGTCCGAGATATCTAATCAGATCAATGCCTCTCTGTCCTAGTAAGCTCAGGCCAGTGACCTTCTTAGGACCGATCAACACCTTAGAACGGTCTGCTATCCGTGCGTATTGCCGATCGTATAGCTGCGCACAGTCCGTTACGCTTTCTTCTTCTGGCTTCGAATCTCGAACGGGCTCTTTCGCTGCTTCATTCAATAATCGGGCTCTAGCATGGGCATATTCCGCTTCTCTCTGCTCCAATGGTTTTCGTTGTGACCATTTTGCTTGTGGTAAGTCATTTGGGCCTAATTTATTTACTTTTTTTTTTTTTTTGATATAATATTTTAATAGTAACATTAATCAGCCTATTTAAAGGCTATAAAACATTGATTTAACAAATGAACAATGACGACGACTTTAAGTCTGACATAATAATTTAAATTAAATTACAAACATGTATAAACGTATGTAACATTATATATACATTACATTTGGAAACAATTAGTTACGACGTCCCTGCGTCCAGAGGTCGCTGGTGTGAAGGCGCTTTAGTCTTCTCCGCGTTGTGTTGGAGCCCAGGGAGCTGGCCAACGAATTGACATGGTTATGGAGCCGATCGTTGTATCGACTCGTATGTCGGTTAATCTGCTCCATCACCGTCGGTAGGCCGAAGTCACAGTGCAGATTCCGGTCGCTTACAAATCTTGGAGCTCCAGAGATATCGTGGAGCACTAGATTCTGCAAAATGTGGATTTTACGAACCCATGATTTTGCAGCCGTGCCCCAGAACGGAATGCCATAGGTCCATGTAGGCATTATTATTGATTTATAGATGAGCAACTTGTTACTCATGCTGAGCTTGCTGGATGGCTTCAGCAACCAGCTGAGTTTCTCCCTTTTGGATCTACACGCTGCTGCAGTCAATTGTATGTGTTTGCCCCAAGATAGTTTGCTGTCCAGGTACATACCCAGGTATCGAACATGGTATTCCTGAGGTATGACCATGATGTTGAGCCGGACGGTGGGACAGCAACCATGCTTGAGCGCAAAAGTGCAGTGCTGAGACTTGCTCCCATTGACGCAGATGTTCCACCGGTTGGCCTAAGCTCTAAAGTCATCCAAAAACTTCTGAGTCTGCAGCAGCACTCCTAGCGCTGGGGGAGTTGGCCAGGAGCACGGTGTCATCTGCGTACGTGGCAAGCAGCGTGTTTACGGCTACTGGAACCGGCAAATCCGCGGTGTACAATGTGTACAGGACAGGCCCAAGGACACTGCCCTGCGGTACACCCGCTCCAATGAGGCGGACGCTTGATCGCTCGCCCCTCACTTCGACCATAAACGAGCGCCAAGCAGGTAAGACCTGAGCAGTAGATACTGCGCCGATGGGAGGAGGGACTTCAGCTTAAAAAGCAGGCCATCATGCCATACGCGATCAAAAGCTTGCTGGATATCCAGGAAGACGGCAGAGCTGTACTGCTTATTTTCCAAAGCCTCGGACATGCTGTACAACTCGATGAACTTGTTCTGGTGTACCATGGTGGTGCCTTAAGCCAAACTGATGATTAGGTATGGCATTCTGGACGCCACTTACTGCCGACATTCTTCCCAGAAATATTTTTTCAAATATTTTGGAGAAAGTGGACAGTAAGCTTATCGGCCGACATGACGCGACAAGTTCTCCGGCTTGCCAGGTTTAGGAATCATCGCAATCACAGCACACTTCCACGCAGTAGGGAAGGGGTGGATGCGAACCATGGAGTTGAAAAGCAGCACCAAGAACATCACTCCATTTTCAGGCAGGGCCTGAGCATCTCTGCCGTCGACGCCATCATAGCCGGGGGCTTTAGTGGGCTTTAGCCTGCGAATCTGCAGGCGGACCTCATCGGGGGCGACAGGTGTGATCGGCAGTACGGGATCAAGATCCGCATTTAAAAATGCGTCCGTTTCCCGAATCTGGCTGGTAGTCGCGAGCGCAAAAGGCGTGAACCGGCCCTGCAGCTCATCCGCGAACGCCGACGCAATCTCTGCGTCCGATCGACACTACGTGTTGTCCGGTCGCATTATAGGGATCCGCCTGAGTGGCTGCCGCTTGACACAACGCGTTGCCTCCCACAGATTGAACACATGGTTCTTGTTGGGATCAGCGTTGCGGAGCATTTCCTCGAAATATTGGCTCTTAGTGTCAAACAGGAGCTTCCGCAGCTCAGCTGCAGCCCGCTTAAAGTCCCTAAGATCCAGCGGATTGCGTGAGCGCATATATCGTCGACGCAGTGCTCTCTTGCGCCTCACCAGATCCAGGATCTCGGGTTTTAAAAGAGGCCGAGATGGACTGGGAGTCGGACAAGGGTGTTGGCCAAGCATGGAGTATTCCGCCGCCGCGTTTATATTACGCAGGAATAACTCCGCTGCGTCGTCGATATCAGCCGGTGAACTCAGCTCCATGTTCAAATTCACTAGGTGATCCAAAAGCCGTGCCTTGGGAGCATTTTTGTTGGCAGCTACTCTATACTCAACGATCAGCGGAATGTGATCGGAGTTTAGCTCTATCCGCTCGGATATACCAAGGCACTCAGATTGGATTCCGGCGTACACAGCAAAGTCAATTGCTGTCGGCAAATGTCTGCCGTACGAGTAGTGGGTTGGACCACCCGTAGCAAGTACTTGGAGATTGGAGCCCCTCACGCAGTCCGCGATCGCAGTCCCACGACGGGTGTCGTGTGCAGCACCCCAGCGCCGATGTTGCGCATTCTAGTCCCCAGCAATCAGGAACTTGGGGCCAAGCTCTTCGAAGAGATATTTAAAATCTTCTACTTCCCACACAAAACGAGGTAAACAGTAGACAGCCGCTAGGACTACTTCGCCTTGATCACTGGAGACTTTCACAGCAACACATTGCGCACAAAGCCAGCTCAGAGACGTCAACAGATGATGCTGCAGCGTACCTTTAATAATCACTGCTGCTCCCCCACGCATTCGATCCAAGGGATGGTTGGCTAGGTGTACGTTATATCCTGGAAGCCTGAAATATGACCTTGAGCAGCAGTGAGTCTCGCAGACTAGCATGACGTCTATGTTGTGGCTGTGGATGAACAACTCCAGCTCGTTGGCGTTGTTTGACAAACCGTTGGCATTCCACACGCCAATGCGCAGCCCAATTTGGCTCATTTTTGGGCAAGCGCGGCGTGGAGCAAGCTCATCATAGACATAAGCGTCTCGCTGAGCTTGTCAAATTTGCCATTAATGTGTCGAACTGGAGTGTTGACGGCTGCTAATCGTGCCACTGCTGATATTGATGTAGCTGCTGATGTTGCTGACGTTGCTGCTGTTGCTGATGCTGTTGCTGTGGCTGTCGTTGTTGCTGATGTTGCTGTCGATGCTGCTGCTGCTGTTGACGTTGCTCTTGCTGCTGCTGTTGTTGTTGATTTAGCTGCTGCTGCTGATATTGCTGCTGCTGGTACTGCTTAGGCTGTGGCTGCTGGTAGTGATGTGGCTGTCGGAGTTGCTGACGTTGCTGTTGTTGCTGATGTTGTTGTTGTGGCTGTCGTTGTTGCTGATGTTGTTGTTGATGCTGCTGTTGATGTTGCTGCGGCTGAAGGAGTGGCTGGCGCTTGCGTCGACGACGCAATACCTTCCTCCGTGGTTGCTGTAGCTGAAGCGACGGCTCCAGTGGCATAGGTGGCTGCAGTGGCAAATGCATCTGCTCTTGTAGATGCTGCTGCTGCTGAAGTTGCTGGTGATGTCGCTGCTGCCCAATTTGCTGTTGTTGTTGTTGTTGAGGGGGTGCCTGGTTTTGTTGGTGACGAGTTGCATCAGCATATGAGAAATTATTTCTCACCGGGACCACTGGGCGCGGCAGCATTGCACCTAGTTCTGGTTCTCGTCGTGGGGCAACCTGCAATCTGCGTTGCTTCGCTACACGCTGGTAAGCTTCGCAGCCCTTCCAGCTAGCTGGGTGATTGCCACCACAATTTGCACATTTTGGTTCAGCCTCTTGTGCTTTTTGGCAACCAGCGGTTGGATGAGCTGCGCCACACTTGATGCAACGATGCTGCTTTTGGCAATACCGCAATGTGTGGCCAAATTCCTGGCAACGGTGGCACTGCGGGATGTCAACGTGGCGGTCCGGGCACTCAACGGCAATTCTTAGCTGACAAAAAGTTTTGAGCTTGTAAACCTCTTTGTTATTGGCAGCTGGCTCCAGCTCCAAATAGCAAAGATTGAGCACCTCTTTTGTGGCGCGGCTCACTATGCTATGGACACCGCGCAAAGTGTGTCCAAGCTTGGCCAGCTCAGTCTTAATCCTCTCCGTTTTGAGCAGCGATGGATCCAATCCTCTGATCACCACCCGGAAGCCTCGCTCCTCCTTCAGCTGATAGGAGTGGAACGGTATTTCCTGTTCGTTAAAGAGTCGCTGAATTGCCCTGTATGTGTCAATATCAATTGGCAATACACGCACCGTTCCACCACCACAGCACTTAAGCACAAAGCTGTCAGGCGGCGTGACAGCATTAAGTGCATCGAGGAGGCCAACAACATTTGTTATGCCCTCAGCAATGAGTGGAGGAGGCTTGGGTGTCCTGACTGGCCGAAGTTCTCTGTCTTGAGATGTCAAGTTTGTCACCGGAACCCCCCGAACCTCAGAAGCTGCGCTTAGATTTTGCTCCTCATCAAGTGAGCTTTGAGCATCAGTTACTGGTGCGAGAGTTGGAGGGATAGGAAAGATGGGCGAAGGAGGCAAACTTGAGCCGGCGATAATAGCTGCAAGCTCAAAATCCACCTCGTCTAATTTATTTACTTTTACTTGGGTGACTATTTTATAAACTTTATATCTATTTGCGGCATCTAATATAGAGTCAGAGGATACAACTGCTGGTTGCTGTGGTTCTACATTGCCTTGGAGCGTGACTCTTTCTCTTGTATCGTGCTCCCGTTCGTGTTTCCCGGCCGACACTTGGGACATTTGCGCAACACCACTCCTAAGTGTCCACACTTATAGCAGAAAATGTTGCGCACTGCAGACTCGCACTCAAAGAAAGGATGACCTGGCTGTTTACATTTCCAGCAAGTGAGTTTTGGCTGGTCTCCAGTTGGTTCCTTGGGTCCGTAGACGGCCTCCAGTGTCTCCGCGCGTTCCGCTCCAGGAGCATGCTCGGTTGCATCCACCTCGTGCACTCTTGGGTGCCCTCGGGATCGCACGAAGTCCTGACTGGGTGTTGTTCGAGCCCATCTGGTGGCCAACATCCTCTCCGCTTCCGGACATTTCTCCCATAGCTTCTGCAGATTCCCTATGTTCATCGCGTAGATTATCTTGGACACCTGGTCTCTCACTTTCATCTTTATGACTTTTATCAGGTCATAATCTGAGAAGCAGCTTGTCAAGCGAGACCTGAGTACCAACATGGCTTGGATATACTCATCGGTGCTTTCTACCGGCCGTTGCTTTCGCTTTCTCAGCTCTTGCTCTCTCTGGAACTCCGAACGCCTAGTCTGGAGCTGTTGCTACAATCCATATCGCACTCCGGCTTTCCAAAGGTACGTATATGCATCCAATACCACTCTTTGGCTTGTCCATTTAATAATCCATGAAAATCTCGCAGGACCTCGGACCACGGCACCTGGTAGAGCAATTGGAGATGCTCTAAACGGAAAATAAATTATGATACGGGCATCCCTTTCGGATCTCCATCGAAGACCAGGCCCCAATTCCGAATGTGCACCAGCTCATGCATCGCGCCACCGAGAGTCGTCCTATTCCGTGGGGAATTTCCTCGATCCTGATTTGCATGCTGCATACAACACTCTATAGGCACTTGTCGCGGCTCAACGTTGGCTCTTTGCTCCGATTACACAATCCTATTGTCCACAAAAAGGTGAGTAGGTGCAACTGGAACATCGCTTCGGGTTCCCTGCAACTTTGACGAGCTGATCTTATCTCATTTACAACTTGTGCAGATTGCTGTTCGTGGGAGCTTTAGTCGTTCGTCGCTCTATCCGATTTGATGGATTCTACCATCTGCGTGATGTCTTGCATAAAAGTCAGCATGCTGGCCTGCATGGTTTCCTTGAGGGCGTTAATCTCAGTTGACGTTGAGGCCCATAGGTCTCTTGCACTTGAGCTGAGGCAACGTTGATGTCTGACCGAAACTCCTTTGGTAACTCCACATCTCTTTTGACTTGTTGTGTTGCCAAAGACGTGGCAGCTTCTTCCTCTTTAGAACTCCTTTCCATGTTGATATTGCTTTGCTGACCTTTATTTTCCGAATCCTCTATCGTTTTGCCTGTTTACGTCGGAGACATGCCCTCTTGCTCTCTATCTCTTCGGAAATCTCCGCTACGCCTGCGTTTCCTCGACCTATTAAATTCCAGCGAAAGAGTCGTTTATCGGCTGTAAGATATAGGTGTTGGTAAATATTGTTAGAGATTAATAAGTAAGGTATGCTAAGAATAATAAATAGCGATATATGCAAATAATCAAATGAGAACATGATATTGAGTTTAAAACTTATTCTTAAAATTAATAAATAAATATATATGTATGTTTGTATAAATGAATGGATGCGTGTCAACCGAAAGTTCTATCTTTACCCCTTTGTTTCCACAAAAAATGGGTCGGACACCGCCGATTAATATTGACTGAAGGACGTCAGCGCGATTTGCGCACTCGTTCTGAAATCTGGATCGGCAAGATGGATGTAAGGTAGGCCTTGTAATACGGACGCGTAAATCATACCTGATAGTAGATTTCCACCAGTTGTGCGAGAAATTAGGCTGATTTTTCAATGTGCATCCGTGGTCGATGAGGCGAAACTAAGTGGAAGTGGCAGAGTGTCCGCGTTTGCTTATTGGTTTGGCTTAGCACCGATATTTGTACTTGGATACTTTAGAATGGTAATCGGAAGTAAAGGTTGCCTCGGATCCTGAGCCTATCAATGCTCGAGCCAGGAATAATGTACCCCTATGCCAAATATTGACAAAAGCGGTAACGAACCACGGCTGGCTAGCGCGCGGACCCAGGCAACATGCAACCCACCTCCCGCCCAACCGACCGCGGGGCGCGCCGCATAACGTGCGGTTACGAAGATTGCGAAGGAAGAATAGAACAAATCCAAGTATATGTTCTACCATACAAGATAAATACAACAAATTAACATTAAATACTTATAAGTTAGACAGATGATGTAAGAGTAAAGTTCTTAGAGTAGGATAGAAGCATTACTTATTATGTGGAAAAGGCTATTATAATTAGAGCAAAAGATCCGAAAAGGGTTGTGGACAGCGTACTTAGTATAACAGGCTTGAAGAAAAGCGGAAGAAAGTTTCTAGTACTTCTGATCGGAACAGCAAAACTTATTTGGTTAATTAATTGGGACGAATCCATTTCCCCGTTAATTAGTTTGTGTAAGAAGATTACATCATGGCTCTACGATTAGAAAGGAAGGGATGATTTATTAGTATCAGTCTACTATTGTCTTTAAATACTTATGAATGATCGAGTACTGTTGAGCAACCTTGGACAGATTCATAATTTATTGTGGATAGATTGAAAAGAATCTTCAATTGGCTATCGACCAAGAGACTTTTGTTGTCAAAGAGCTCTTGCAATGCGCCCCAAGCGGACGCGAAACCTAACCGATTCCTTAGTATTGGATGCTGATGTCTGCTTTGGAAATGAAACTGAGGTTTTAATGGAAGGTTTTGTATATGATCCTGATCTTCTGTGCTGGCTGACCGGTAGAGAAAGTTTTGACTTGTTGTCCTTATCACTTGGCATAATAGGCAGCAAGCTTCTAAAGAAAAAGACGGTTTCGGGGTGACGGACAATTCAAACAAGTCAAAGAAAGATACGACAATCAAGAATAGAGAATGACGACGTAAAACGTTCGTAAACGGAGAAATCCAAAAAAAAAAAAATAAGTAAGAAATACAAAACTATATATGAACAAGTTGAATCGTAACAATCCAACATAAATTTTAGTAACGTACAAAATGTGCACAGGTGGAACGATTTTAATCGTAGAAATCCAAAAAACTAAAATATGTCTAAGATATGCATAAAAGGAACAAGTGGAATCGGAACAATCCAAAATATATTTTGGAAAAATATTTAAAGCAAATTGGAATTGTGTTGTACCCAAAGGATATATGGATCCACCATATATACCCTTTAACTTCTCAGACAAAATAAAAGGGTATACGGAACCGCTTTGTCAATCTGCAGCTGCTTTTGGTTCTTGCCAGCCAAATGACCCGACGCACAGTGGGGCACTTCTGACTTTTTGCGCGGCAAAAATTATATTTCTGGAGTTATCAAGATATTTACTTTGCATGTAACAGATATTTTTCCAAGCTTAAAAAATATATTAAACAGGGTGCTGCAAATTGTACAATTGTAAATTGTACAGAATTGCCTAAAGCCAAAATGCAATAAGGGTAAGCTTTAATATTTGCTCATAACTTCCGTTTATATTACCTGATGTTAAACAACAATACTTCAAAGTGAAGCCAATACATTGGCCTATAAGGTGACAATTTTGATAAAAGTTTGTACATATGGCTTAAAAATTGTTATTTATTATAGTATGCGATAAGAAAAGAAAAATGATAGTTGAATTTCATTTCATTTATTCACCTTATTTAAATATGTCCATTTGTGTGTGTCTTTATATTATTTAAAGATAATAGTTCAATCTTCATTGCCTTATTTACTTAGTTATATACATTTTAGTATACCCTGATCCCATTAAAAATGGGGAAAAAGGGTATAAAGGTTTTCTGCAAAAGTATGTAACAGGCATAAGGAAGCATCTCCGACCCCATAAAGTATATATATTCTTGATCACTATCAAAAGACTAGTCGATATAGCCATGTCCGTCTGACCGTCTGTATGAACGCCTGTTTCTCAGAGACTACAAAAGCTAGAGACTTCATATTTGAAATATAAGTTCTCGTAGTAGCGGGACGATTTCTCGTCCCGTTCAAAAGTTATCGATAAATTTTGATTCCAGACAAGTGTTTTTCGGGCATTGCTTGAAAGTCATAAAAGCTTGAGGCTTGAGACTATTTCAATGTTAGTTATCGTACTGCCGGCTCAATACAAACTCTCCATTTTTTGGTATCGATATCTCAACCCTTTCAAAAGTAATCAATAAATTACGATTCCAGAACAGTGTTTTTAAAGTATAGCCTTGTAATATGCAGAGGTAAATTAGATTTCTTTTTTTGGATACCTGCCCCCGATCTCACAGAAATCGAAAAACACGTAGTTTTAGAGGTATGACCTTCGGATTTACAAACTCGCACATTTGTATGCCATTTTTATGTCCTACAAATTTCATTATGATCGGGCAATTAACAAAAAAGTTGCTAACGATTCAATACAACATAGTTTGGGGCCAATGGAGGAAGAAGAAACAAAGCAATTGCATGACGAGCGCAGTCAGTAGCTCGTGTTTTTGTGTGTGTGTGTTTCAATATATGAATGCAGATAAATAATTATGAATGTAAGAACTGGGTTCAGGACATCTCCTAGTCGGACACTCTCGACAAGAGCACTCTTACTTGTTATACCCTGATCCCATTAAAAATGGGAAAAAGGGGTATTATGGTTTTGTGCAAAAGTATGTAACAGGCATAAGGAAGCATCTCCGACCCCATAAAGTATATATATTCTTGATCAGTATCAATAGCCGAGTCGATATAGCCATGTCCGTCTGTCCGTCTGTATGAACGCGTGTTTCTCAGAGACTACAAAAGCTAGAGACTTCATATTTGGATACCCCTCCCCGATCTCACAGAAATCGAAAAATAGGTAATTTTAGAGGTATGACCTTCAGATTTTACATAGTTGCACATTTGTATGTCATCTTTATGTCCTACACATTTCATTACGATCAGACAATAAACAAAGAAGTTATTAACGATTCAATGTACAATAGCTTTTGGCCAATGGAAGAAGAAGAAGCAATTGTGTGACGCGCGCAGCCAGAAGCCAGCAGCTTGTGTTTGTATGTGTGTGTGTGTGTGTTTCAATGCATGAATGCAGATAAAGAATTATGAATGTAAGAACTGGGTTCAGGGTATCTCCTAGTCCGGCACTCTCGACTAGAGCAATCTTAATTGTTTTTAAATGAAATTACAAAAATATAAGATAAATATATAAGTAGGGAAAAATTAATTACAAAAACCTTATGAAAAATTTTTTCTTTTTTTTAAAACAAGCGTGTGTGTTATTTAACATTTAAGTGTGAATACATCGAATTTAAACATCTTTTTCTGAAATTAAGGTGTAAACGATTAGCTCTAGCGGCTACTAATCACATTTTTGCATTTTAATGGAAATTGATAGTAGAATGGTTCCAGGGAAGATTATGTACCAATTTAAGTATTTTGTTTTGACTTGGCTCTGGCTTGAGTTTAAACAGGGTTAACTAGGATCTTCCACTTAGTGAAGTAAGAAACCAGAGATTTGAAAGCGTTGTGGTTGTTAACTGTAATCTCAGCAGAAAGCATTCCAGAGCAGAGAACAACTGTATCATCAGCAAAAATTGAGGAATCTATTTAAGATTGGGAAGTTTGACATGTATATGTTGTAAAGGAGAGCTGAGAGACGTGCGCCTTGTGGGCATTTAATATATTAAATGCCTGGGACATGGCGTTCCCCACATGTACCATAAATGAAATATTGTTCAGATAACAGTTTGTTAGTTTATGAATGAGTCTGTTGTGCCCTACGGAATCAAACGCTGCCTTTTATACCCTGATCCCATTAAAAATGGGAAAAAGGGGTATTATGGTTTTGTGCAAAAGTATGTAACAGGCATAAGGAATCATCTCCGACCCCATAAAGTATATATATTCTTGATCACTATCAATAGCCGAGTCGATATAGCCATGTCCGTCTGACCGTCTGTATGAACGCCTGTTTCTCAGAGACTACAAAAGCTAGAGACTTCATATTTGAAATATAAGTTCTCGTAGTAGCGGGACGATTTCTCGTCCCGTTCAAAAGTTATCGATAAATTTTGATTCCAGACAAGTGTTTTTCGGGCATTGCTTGAAAGTCATAAAAGCTTGAGGCTTGAGACTATTTCAATGTTAGTTATCGTACTGCCGGCTCAATACAAACTCTCCATTTTTTGGTATCGATATCTCAACCCTTTCAAAAGTAATCAATAAATTACGATTCCAGAACAGTGTTTTTAATGTATAGCCTTGTAATATGCAGAGGTAAATTAGATTTCTTTTTTTGGATACCTGCCCCCGATCTCACAGAAATCGAAAAACACGTAGTTTTAGAGGTATGACCTTCGGATTTACAAACTCGCACATTTGTATGCCATTTTTATGTCCTACAAATTTCATTATGATCGGGCAATTAACAAAAAAGTTGCTAACGATTCAATACAACATAGTTTGGGGCCAATGGAGGAAGAAGAAACAAAGCAATTGCATGACGAGCGCAGTCAGTAGCTCGTGTTTTTGTGTGTGTGTGTTTCAATATATGAATGCAGATAAATAATTATGAATGTAAGAACTGGGTTCAGGACATCTCCTAGTCGGACACTCTCGACAAGAGCACTCTTACTTGTTATACCCTGATCCCATTAAAAATGGGAAAAAGGGGTATTATGGTTTTGTGCAAAAGTATGTAACAGGCATAAGGAAGCATCTCCGACCCCATAAAGTATATATATTCTTGATCAGTATCAATAGCCGAGTCGATATAGCCATGTCCGTCTGTCCGTCTGTATGAACGCGTGTTTCTCAGAGACTACAAAAGCTAGAGACTTCATATTTGGATACCCCTCCCCGATCTCACAGAAATCGAAAAATAGGTAATTTTAGAGGTATGACCTTCAGATTTTACATAGTTGCACATTTGTATGTCATCTTTATGTCCTACACATTTCATTACGATCAGACAATAAACAAAGAAGTTATTAACGATTCAATGTACAATAGCTTTTGGCCAATGGAAGAAGAAGAAGCAATTGTGTGACGCGCGCAGCCAGAAGCCAGCAGCTTGTGTTTGTATGTGTGTGTGTGTGTGTTTCAATGCATGAATGCAGATAAAGAATTATGAATGTAAGAACTGGGTTCAGGGTATCTCCTAGTCCGGCACTCTCGACTAGAGCAATCTTAATTGTTTTTAAATGAAATTACAAAAATATAAGATAAATATATAAGTAGGGAAAAATTAATTACAAAAACCTTATGAAAAATTTTTTCTTTTTTTTAAAACAAGCGTGTGTGTTATTTAACATTTAAGTGTGAATACATCGAATTTAAACATCTTTTTCTGAAATTAAGGTGTAAACGATTAGCTCTAGCGGCTACTAATCACATTTTTGCATTTTAATGGAAATTGATAGTAGAATGGTTCCAGGGAAGATTATGTACCAATTTAAGTATTTTGTTTTGACTTGGCTCTGGCTTGAGTTTAAACAGGGTTAACTAGGATCTTCCACTTAGTGAAGTAAGAAACCAGAGATTTGAAAGCGTTGTGGTTGTTAACTGTAATCTCAGCAGAAAGCATTCCAGAGCAGAGAACAACTGTATCATCAGCAAAAATTGAGGAATCTATTTAAGATTGGGAAGTTTGACATGTATATGTTGTAAAGGAGAGCTGAGAGACGTGCGCCTTGTGGGCATTTAATATATTCAATGCCTGGGACATGGCGTTCCCCACATGTACCATAAATGAAATATTGTTCAGATAACAGTTTGTTAGTTTATGAATGAGTCTGTTGTGCCCTACGGAATCAAACGCTGCCTTTTATACCCTGATCCCATTAAAAATGGGTAAAAGGGGTATTATGGTTTTGTGCAAAAGTATGTAACAGGCATAAGGAATCATCTCCGACCCCATAAAGTATATATATTCTTGATCACTATCAATAGCCGAGTCGATTTAGCCCTGTCCCTCTGTCCGTCCGTCTGTCCGTCTGACCGTCTGTCCGTCTGTCCGTCTGTATGAACGCACGTTTCTCAAAGACTACAAAAGCTAGAGACTTCATATTTGAAATTAGTTCTCGTAGTGCCGAGACAAGACCAGTTTATCATTTTTTTTTGATATCTCGTCCCGTTCAAAAGTTATCGATA
>JAWNPD010000656.1:0-18830 GCA_035045305.1 Drosophila maculinotata | reverse complement strand
CAATACTCGGGTATTTGATGTCGGATCATGGTCATTTTTAGCAAAAAATGAAATTTGCTGGCATGGCCATTTTTAAATGGCAATCTATAATTCTGATCTTAACGAGTCTAAAAAGGTATACCACTCAAAGATCGGACTTATTTTGGCCGAGATATGCAAGTTATGAAGCTCCAAATATGTAATTTTTTTGTTAATGCTGAAAATATTATATGGTCATCTTTGAATGCTCATAACTCGGGTATTTGATGTCGGATCATGGTCATTTTTGGCAAAAAATGAATTTTGCTGGCATGGCCATTTTTAAATGTCAATCTATAATTCTGATCGTAACAAGTCTAAAAAGGTATACCACTCAAAGATCGGACTTAGTTTGGCCGAGATATGCAAGTTATGAAGCTCCAAAAATCTTATTTTTTTTTTAATGCTGAAAATATTACATGGTCATCTTTGAATGCTCATAACTCGGGTATTTGATGTCGGATCATGGTCATTTTTGGCAAAAAATGAAATTTGCTGGCATGGCCATTTTTAAATTGCAATCTATAATTCTGATCTTAACGAGTCTAAAAAGGTATACCACTCAAAGCTCGGACTTATTTTGGCCGAGATATGCAAGTTATGAAGCTCCAAAAATCTGATTTTTTTGTTAATGCTAAAAATATTACATGGTCATCTTTGAATGCTCATAACTCGGGTATTTGATGTCGGATCATGGTCATTTTTGGCAAAAAATGAAATTTGCTGGCATGGCCATTTTTAAATGGCAATCTATAATTCTGATCTTAACGAGTCTAAAAAGGTATACCACTCAAAGATAGGACTTATTTTGGACGAGATATGCAAGTTATGAAGCTCCAAAAATCTTATTTTTTTGTTAATGCTGAAAATATTACATGGTCATCTCTGAATGCTCAATACTCGGGTATTTGATGTCGGATCATGGTCATTTTTGGCAAAAAATGAAATTTGCTGGCATGGCCATTTTTAAATGGCAATCTATAATTCTGATCTTAACGAGTCTAAAAAGGTATACCACTCAAAGATCGGACTTATTTTGGCCGAGATATGCAAGTTATGAAGCTCCAAAAATCTTATTTTTTTGTTAATGCTGAAAATATTACATGGTCATCTTTGAATGCTCATAACTTGGGTATTTGATGTCGGATCATGGTCATTTTTGGCAAAAAATGAAATTTGCTGGCATGGCCATTTTTAAATGGTAATCTATAATTCTGATCTTAACGAGTCTAAAAAGGTATACCACTCAAAGATCGGACTTATTTTGGCCGAGATATGCAAGTAATGAAGCTCCAAAAATCTTATTTTTTTGTTAATGCTGAAAATATTACATGGTCATTTTTGAATGCTAATAGCTCGGGTATTTGATGTCGGATCATGGTCATTTTTGGCAAAAAATGAAATTTGCTGGCATGGCCATTTTTAAATGGCAATCTATAATTCTGATCTTAACGAGTCTAAAAAGGTATACCACTCAAAGATCGGACTTATTTTGGCCGAGATATGCAAGTTATGAAGCTCCAAAAATCTTATTTTTTTGTTAAT
Source organism: Drosophila maculinotata (assembly GCA_035045305.1). Classification (NCBI taxonomy): domain Eukaryota; kingdom Metazoa; phylum Arthropoda; class Insecta; order Diptera; family Drosophilidae; genus Drosophila; species Drosophila maculinotata. The sequence continues at coordinate 17,267 of JAWNPD010000656.1, read as the reverse complement.
GCTGAAAATATTACATAGTCATCTTTGAATGCTCATAACTCGGGTATTTGATGTCAAATCATGGTAATTTTTGGCAAAAAATGAAATTTGCTGGCATGGCCATTTTTAAATGGCAATCTATAATTCTGATCTTAACGAGTCTAAAAAGGTATACCACTCAAAGATCGGACTTATTTTGGCCGAGATATGCAAGTTATGAAGCTCCAAAAATCTAATTTTTTTGTTAATGCTGAAAATATTACATGGTCATCTCTGAATGCTCATTACTCGGGTATTTGATGTCGGAACATGGTCATTTTTAGCAAAAAATGAAATTTGCTGGCATGGCCATTTTTAAATGGCAATCTATAATTCTGATCTTAACGAGTCTAAAAAGGTATACCACTCAAAGATCGGACTTATTTTGGCCGAGATATGCAAGTTATGAAGCTCCAAAAATGTAATTTTTTTGTTAATGCTGAAAATATTATATGGTCATCTTTGAATGCTCATAACTCGGGTATTTGATGTCGGATCATGGTCATTTTTGGCAAAAAATGAAATTTGCTGGCATGGCCATTTTTAAATGGCAATCTATAATTCTGATCTTAACGAGTCTAAAAAGGTATACCACTCAAAGATAGGACTTATTTTGGACGAGATATGCAAGTTATGAAGCTCCAAAAATCTTATTTTTTTGTTAATGCTGAAAATATTACATGGTCATCTCTGAATGCTCAATACTCGGGTATTTGATGTCGGATCATGGTCATTTTTGGCAAAAAATGAAATTTGCTGGCATGGCCATTTTTAAATGGCAATCTATAATTCTGATCTTAACGAGTCTAAAAAGGTATACCACTCAAAGATCGGACTTATTTTGGCCGAGATATGCAAGTTATGAAGCTCCAAAAATCTTATTTTTTTGTTAATGCTGAAAATATTACATGGTCATCTTTGAATGCTCATAACTTGGGTATTTGATGTCGGATCATGGTCATTTTTGGCAAAAAATGAAATTTGCTGGCATGGCCATTTTTAAATGGCAATCTATAATTCTGATCTTAACGAGTCTAAAAAGGTATACCACTCAAAGATCGGACTTATTTTGGCCGAGATATGCAAGTAATGAAGCTCCAAAAATCTTATTTTTTTGTTAATGCTGAAAATATTACATGGTCATTTTTGAATGCTAATAGCTCGGGTATTTGATGTCGGATCATGGTCATTTTTGGCAAAAAATGAAATTTGCTGGCATGGCCATTTTTAAATGGCAATCTATAATTCTGATCTTAACGAGTCTAAAAAGGTATACCACTCAAAGATCGGACTTATTTTGGCCGAGATATGCAAGTTATGAAGCTCCAAAAATCTTATTTTTTTGTTAATGCTGAAAATATTACATGGTCATCTTTGAATGCTCATAACTCGGGTATTTGATGTCGAATCATGGTAATTTTTGGCAAAAAATGAAATTTGCTGGCATGGCCATTTTTAAATGGCAATCTATAATTCTGATCTTAACGAGTCTAAAAAGGTATACCACTCAAAGATCGGACTTATTTTGGCCGAGATATGCAAGTTATGAAGCTCCAAAAATCTAATTTTTTTGTTAATGCTGAAAATATTACATGGTCATCTCTGAATGCTCATTACTCGGGTATTTGATGTCGGATCATGGTCATTTTTAGCAAAAAATGAAATTTGCTGGCATGGCCATTTTTAAATGGCAATCTATAATTCTGATCTTAACGAGTCTAAAAAGGTATACCACTCAAAGATCGGACTTATTTTGGCCGAGATATGCAAGTTATGAAGCTCCAAAAATGTAATTTTTTTGTTAATGCTGAAAATATTATATGGTCATCTTTGAATGCTCATAACTCGGGTATTTGATGTCGGATCATGGTCATTTTTGGCAAAAAATGAAATTTGCTGGCATGGCCATTTTTAAATGTCAATCTATAATTCTGATCTTAACGAGTCTAAAAAGGTATACCACTCAAAGATCGGACTTAGTTTGGCCGAGATATGCAAGTTATGAAGCTCCAAAAATCTTATTTTTTTTTTAATGCTGAAAATATTACATGGTCATCTTTGAATGCTCATAACTCGGGTATTTGATGTCGGATCATGGTCATTTTTGGCAAAAAATGAAATTTGCTGGCATGGCCATTTTTAAATTGCAATCTATAATTCTGATCTTAACGAGTCTAAAAAGGTATACCACTCAAAGATCGGACTTATTTTGGCCGAGATATGCAAGTTATGAAGCTCCAAAAATCTGATTTTTTTGTTAATGCTGAAAATATTACATGGTCATCTTTGAATGCTCATAACTCGGGTATTTGATGTCGGATCATGGTCATTTTTGGCAAAAAATGAAATTTGCTGGCATGGCCATTTTTAAATGGCAATCTATAATTCTGATCTTAACGAGTCTAAAAAGGTATACCACTCAAAGATCGGACTTATTTTGGCCGAGATATGCAAGTTATGAAGCTCCAAAAATCTTATTTTTTTGTTAATGCTGAAAATATTACATGGTCATCTTTGAATGCTCATAACTCGGGTATTTGATGTCGGATCATGGTCATTTTTGGCAAAAAATGAAATTTGCTGGCATGGCCATTTTTAAATGGCAATCTATAATTCTGATCTTAACGAGTCTAAAAAGGTATACCACTCAAAGATCGGACTTATTTTGGCCGAGATATGCAAGTTATGAAGCTCCAAAAATCTGATTTTTTTGTTAATGCTAAAAATATTACATGGTCATCTTTGAATGCTCATAACTCGGGTATTTGATGTCGGATCATGGTCATTTTTGGCAAAAAATGAAATTTGCTGGCATGGCCATTTTTAAATGGCAATCTATAATTCTGATCTTAACGAGTCTAAAAAGGTATACCACTCAAAGATCGGACTTATTTTGGCCGAGATATGCAAGTTATGAAGCTCCAAAAATCTTATTTTTTTGTTAATGCTGAAAATATTACATGGTCATCTTTGAATGCTCATAACTCGGGTATTTGATGTCGGATCATGGTCATTTTTGGCAAAAAATGAAATTTGCTGGCATGGCCATTTTTAAATGGCAATCTATAATTCTGATCTTAACGAGTCTAAAAAGGTATACCACTCAAAGATCGGACTTATTTTGGCCGAGATATGCAAGTTATGAAGCTCCAAAAATCTAATTTTTTTGTTAATGCTGAAAATATTACACGGTCATCTTTGAATGCTCATAACTCGGGTATTTGATGTCGGATCATGGTCATTTTTGGCAAAAAATGAAATTTGCTGGCATGGCCATTTTTAAATGGCAATCTATAATTCTGATCTTAACGAGTCTAAAAAGGTATACCACTCAAAGATCGGACTTATTTTGGCCGAGATATGCAAGTTATGAAGCTCCAAAAATCTTTTTTTTTTGGTAATGCTGAAAATATTACATAGTCATCTTTGAATGCTCATAACTCGGGTATTTGATGTCGGATCATGGTCATTTTTGGCAAAAAATGAAATTTGCTGGCATGGCCATTTTTAAATGGCAATCTATAATTCTGATCTTAACGAGTCTAAAAAGGTATACCACTCAAAGATCGGACTTATTTTGGCCGAGATATGCAAGTTATGAAGCTCCAAAAATCGATTTTTTTTCTTAATGCTGAAAATATTACATGGTCATCTTTGAATGCTCATAACTCGGGTATTTGATGTCGGATCATGGTCATTTTTGGCAAAAAATGAAATTTGCTGGCATGGCCATTTTTAAATGGCAATCTATAATTCTGATCTTAACGAGTCTAAAAAGCTATACCACTCAAAGATCGGACTTATTTTGGCCGAGATATGCAAGTTATGAAGCTCCAAAAATCTTTTTATTTTGTTAATGCTGAAAATATTACATGGTCATCTTTGAATGCTCATAACTCGGGTATTTGATGTCGGATCATGGTCATTTTTGGCAAAAAATTAAATAAGCTGGCATGGCCATTTTTAAATGGCAATTTATAATTCTGATCTTAACGAGTCTAAAAAGGTATACCACTCAAAGATCGGACTTATTTTGGCCGAGATATGCAAGTTATGAAGCTCCAAAAATCTTATTTTTTTGTTAATGCTGAAAATATTACATGGTCATTTTTGAATGCTGATAACTCGGGTATTTGATGTCGGATCATGGTCATTTTTGGCAAAAAATAAATTTTCTGGCATGGCCATTTTTAAATGGCAATCTATAATTCTGATCTTAACGAGTCTAAAAAGGTATACCACTCAAAGATCGGACTTATTTTGGCCGAGATATGCAAGTTATGAAGCTCCAAAAATCTGATTTTTTTGTTTATGCTGAAAATATTACATGGTCATCTTTGAATGCTCATAGCTCGGGTATTTGATGTCGGATCATGGTCATTTTTGGAAAAAAATTAAATTTGCTGGCATGGCCATTTTTAAATGACAATCTATAATTCTGATCTTAACGAGTCTAAAAAGGTATACCACTCAAAGATCGGACTTATTTTGGCCGAGATATGCAAGTTATGAAGCTCCAAAAATCTAATTTTTTTGTTAATGCTGAAAATATTACATGGTCATCTTTGAATGCTCATAACTCGGGTATTTGATGTCGGATCATGGTCATTTTTGGCAAAAAATGAAATTTGCTGGCATGGCCATTTTTAAATGGCAATCTATAATTCTGATCTTAACGAGTCTAAAAAGGTATACCACTCAAAGATCGGACTTATTTTGGCCGAGATATGCAAGTTATGAAGCTCCAAAAATCTTATTTTTTGGTTAATGCTGAAAATATTACATGGTCATCTTTGAATGCTCATAACTCGGGTATTTGATGTCGGATCATGGTCATTTTTGGCAAAAAATGAAATTTGCTGGCATGGCCATTTTTAAATGGCAATCTATAATTCTGATCTTAACGAGTCTAAAAAGGTATACCACTGAAAGATCGGACTTATTTTGGCCGAGATATGCAAGTTATGAAGCTCCAAAAATCTAATTTTTTTGTTAAGGCTGAAAATATAACATGGTCATCTTTGAATGCTCATAACTCGGGTATTTGATGTCGGATCATGGTCATTTTTGGCAAAAAATGAAATTTGCTGGCATGGCCATTTTTAAATTGCAATCTTTAATTCTGATCTTAACGAGTCTAAAAAGGTATACCACTCAAAGATCGGACTTATTTTGGCCGAGATATGCAAGTTATGAAGCTCCAAAAATCTTATTTTTTTGTTAATGCTGAAAATATTACATGGTCATCTTTGAATGCTCATAACTCGGGTATTTGATGTTGGATCATGGTCATTTTTGGCAAAAAATGAAATTTGCTGGCATGGCCATTTTTAAATGGCAATCTATAATTCTGATCTTAACGAGTCTAAAAAGGTATACCACTCAAAGATCGGACTTATTTTGGCCGAGATTTGCAAGTTATGAAGCTCCAAAAATCTAATTTTTTTGTTAATGCTGAAAATATTACATGGTCATCTTTGAATGCTCATAACTCGGGTATTTGATGTCGGATCATGGTCATTTTTGGCAAAAAATGAAATTTGCTGGCATGGCCATTTTTAAATGACAATCTATAATTCTGATCTTAACGAGTCTAAAAAGGTATACCACTCAAAGATCGGACTTATTTTGGCCGAGATATGCAAGTTATGAAGCTCCAAAAATCTAATTTTTTTGTTAATGCTGAAAATATTACATGGTCATCTTTGAATGCTCATAACTCGGGTATTTGATGTCGGATCATGGTCATTTTTGGCAAAAAATGAAATTTGCTGGCATGGCCATTTTTAAATGGCAATCTATAATTCTGATCTTAACGAGTCTAAAAAGGTATACCACTCAAAGATCGGACTTATTTTGGCCGAGATATGCAAGTTATGAAGCTCCAAAAATCTTATTTTTTTGTTAATGCTGAAAATATTACATGGTCATCTTTGAATGCTCATAACTCGGGTATTTGATGTCGGATCATGGTCATTTTTGGCAAAAAATGAAATTTGCTGGCATGGCCATTTTTAAATGGCAATCTATAATTCTGATCTTAACGAGTCTAAAAAGGTATACCACTCAAAGATCGGACTTATTTTGGCCGAGATATGCAAGTTATGAAGCTCCAAAAATCTAATTTTTTTGTTAATGCTGAAAATATTACATGGTCATCTTTGAATGCTCATAACTCGGGTATTTGATGTCGGATCATGGTCATTTTTGGCAAAAAATTAAATTTGCTGGCATGGCCATTTTTAAATGGCAATCTATAATTCTGATCTTAACGAGTCTAAAAAGGTATACCACTCAAAGATCGGACTTATTTTGGCCGAGATATGCAAGTTATGAAGCTCCAAAAATCTTATTTTTTTGTTAATGCTGAAAATATTACATGGTCATCTTTGAATGCTCATAACTCGGGTATTTGATGTCGGATCATGGTCATTTTTGGCAAAAAATGAAATTTGCTGGCATGGCCATTTTTAAATGGCAATCTATAATTCTGATCTTAACGAGTCTAAAAAGGTATACCACTCAAAGATCGGACTTATTTTGGCCGAGATATGCAAGTTATGAAGCTCCAAAAATCTTATTTTTTTGTTAATGCTGAAAATATTACATGGTCATCTTTGAATGCTCATAACTCGGGTATTTGATGTCGGATCATGGTCATTTTTGGCAAAAAATTAAATTTGCTGGCATGGCCATTTTTAAATGGCAATCTATAATTCTGATCTTAACGAGTCTAAAAAGGTATACCACTCAAAGATCGGACTTATTTTGGCCGAGATATGCAAGTTATGAAGCTCCAAAAATCTAATTTTTTTGTTAATGCTGAAAATATAACATGGTCATCTTTGAATGCTCATAACTCGGGTATTTGATGTCGGATCATGGTCATTTCTGGCAAAAAATTAAATTTGCTGGCATGGCCATTTTTAAATGGCAATCTATAATTCTGATCTTTACGAGTCTAAAAAGGTATACTACTCAAAGATCGGACTTATTTTGGCCGAGATATGCAAGTTATGAAGCTCCAAAAATCGATTTTTTTTGTTAATGCTGAAAATATTACATGGTTATCTTTGAATGCTCATAACTCGGGTATTTGATGTCGGATCATGGTCATTTTTGGCAAAAAATTAAATTTGCTGGCATGGCCATTTTTAAATGGCAATCTATAATTCTGATCTTAACGACTCTAAAAAAGTATACCACTCAAAGATCGGACTTATTTTGGCCGAGATATGCAAGTTATGAAGCTCCAAAAATCTTATTTATTTTGTTAATGCTGAAAATATTACATGGTCATCTTTGAATGCTCATAACTCGGGTATTTGATGTCGGATCATGGTCATTTTTGGCAAAAAATTAAATTTGCTGGCATGGCCATTTTTAAATGGCAATCTATAATTCTGATTTTAACGAGTCTAAAAAGGTATACCACTCAAAGATCGGACTTATTTTGGCCGAGATATACAAGTTATGAAGCTCCAAAAATCTAATTTTTTTGTTAATGCTGAAAATATTACATGGGCATCTTTGAATGCTCATAACTCGGGTATTTGATGTCGGATCATGGTAATTTTTGGCAAAAAATGAAATTTGCTGGCATGGCCATTTTTAAATGGCAATCTATAATTCTGATCTTAACGAGTCTAAAAAGGTATACCACTCAAAGATCGGACTTATTTTGGCCGAGATATGCAAGTTATGAAGCTCCAAAAATCGATTTTTTTTGTTAATGCTGAAAATATTACATGGTCATCTTTGAATGCTCATAACTCGGGTATTTGATGTCGGATCATGGTCATTTTTGGCAAAAAATTAAATTTTCTGGCATGGCCATTTTTAAATGGCAATCTATAATTCTGATCTTAACGAGTCTAAAAAGGTATACCACTCAAACATCGGACTTATTTTGGCCGAGATATGCAAGTTATGAAGCTACAAAAATCTTATTTTTTTGTTAATGCTGAAAATATTACATGGTCATCTTTGAATGCTCATAACTCGGGTATTTGATGTCGGATCATGGTCATTTTTGGCAAAAAATTAAATTTTCTGGCATGGCCATTTTTAAATGGCAATCTATAATTCTGATCTTAACGAGTCTAAAAAGGTATACCACTCAAAGATCGGACTTATTTTGGCCGAGATATGCAAGTTATGAAGCTCCAAAAATCTAATTTTTTTGTTAATGCTGAAAATATTACATGGTCATCTTTGAATGCTCATAACTCGGGTATTTGATGTCGGATCATGGTCATTTTTGGCAAAAAATGAAATTTGCTGGCATGGCCATTTTTAAATGGCAATCTATAATTCTGATCTTAACGAGTCTAAAAAGGTATACCACTCAAAGATCGGACTTATTTTGGCCGAGATATGCAAGTTATGAAGCTCCAAAAATCTTATTTTTTTGTTAATGCTGAAAATATTACATGGTCATCTTTGAATGCTCATAACTCGGGTATTTGATGTCGGATCATGGTCATTTTTGGCAAAAAATGAAATTTGCTGGCATGGCCATTTTTAAATGGCAATCTATAATTCTGATCTTAACGAGTCTAAAAAGGTATACCACTCAAAGATCGGACTTATTTTGGCCGAGATATGCAAGTTATGAAGCTCCAAAAATCTTATTTTTTTGTTAATGCTGAAAATATTACATGGTCATTTTTGAATGCTCATAACTCGGGTATTTGATGTCGGATCATGGTCATTTTTGGCAAAAAATGAAATTTGCTGGCATGGCCATTTTTAAATGGCAATCTATAATTCTGATCTTAACGAGTCTAAAAAGGTATACCACTCAAAGATCGGACTTATTTTGGCCGAGATATGCAAGTTATGAAGCTCCAAAAATCTTATTTTTTTGTTAATGCTGAAAATATTACATGGTCATCTTTGAATGCTCATAACTCGGGTATTTGATGTCGGATCATGGTCATTTTTGGCAAAAAATGAAATTTGCTGGCATGGCCATTTTTAAATGGCAATCTATAATTCTGATCTTAACGAGTCTAAAAAGGTATACCACTCAAAGATCGGACTTATTTTGGCCGAGATATGCAAGTTATGAAGCTCCAAAAATCTAATTTTTTTGTTAATGCTGAAAATATTACATGGTCATCTTTGAATGCTCATAACTCGGGTATTTGATGTCGGATCATGGTCATTTTTGGCAAAAAATGAAATTTGCTGGCATGGCCATTTTTAAATGGCAATCTATAATTCTGATCTTAACGAGTCTAAAAAGGTATACCACTCAAAGATCGGACTTATTTTGGCCGAGATATGCAAGTTATGAAGCTCCAAAAATCTTATTTTTTTGTTAATGCTGAAAATATTACATGGTCATCTTTGAATGCTCATAACTCGGGTATTTGATGTCGGATCATGGTCATTTTTGGCAAAAAATGAAATTTGCTGGCATGGCCATTTTTAAATGGCAATCTATAATTCTGATCTTAACGAGTCTAAAAAGGTATACCACTCAAAGATCGGACTTATTTTGGCCGAGATATGCAAGTTATGAAGCTCCAAAAATCTTATTTTTTTGTTAATGCTGAAAATATTACATGGTCATCTTTGAATGCTCATAACTCGGGTATTTGATGTCGGATCATGGTCATTTTTGGCAAAAAATTAAATTTGCTGGCATGGCCATTTTTAAATGGCAATCTATAATTCTGATCTTAACGAGTCTAAAAAGGTATACCACTCAAAGATCGGACTTATTTTGGCCGAGATATGCAAGTTATGAAGCTCCAAAAATCTTATTTTTTTGTTAATGCTGAAAATATTACATGGTCATCTTTGAATGCTCATAACTCGGGTATTTGATGTCGGATCATGGTCATTTTTGGCAAAAAATGAAATTTGCTGGCATGGCCATTTTTAAATGGCAATCTATAATTCTGATCTTAACGAGTCTAAAAAGGTATACCACTCAAAGATCGGACTTATTTTGGCCGAGATATGCAAGTTATGAAGCTCCAAAAATCTTATTTTTTTGTTAATGCTGAAAATATTACATGGTCATCTTTGAATGCTCATAACTCGGGTATTTGATGTCGGATCATGGTCATTTTTGGCAAAAAATGAAATTTGCTGGCATGGCCATTTTTAAATGGCAATCTATAATTCTGATCTTAACGAGTCTAAAAAGGTATACCACTCAAAGATCGGACTTATTTTGGCCGAGATATGCAAGTTATGAAGCTCCAAAAATCTTATTTTTTTGTTAATGCTGAAAATATTACATGGTCATCTTTGAATGCTCATAACTCGGGTATTTGATGTCGGATCATGGTCATTTTTGGCAAAAAATTAAATTTGCTGGCATGGCCATTTTTAAATGGCAATCTATAATTCTGATCTTAACGAGTCTAAAAAGGTATACCACTCAAAGATCGGACTTATTTTGGCCGAGATATGCAAGTTATGAAGCTCCAAAAATCTAATTTTTTTGTTAATGCTGAAAATATTACATGGTCATCTTTGAATGCTCATAACTCGGGTATTTGATGTCGGATCATGGTCATTTTTGGCAAAAAATGAAATTTGCTGGCATGGCCATTTTTAAATGGCAATCTATAATTCTGATCTTAACGAGTCTAAAAAGGTATACCACTCAAAGATCGGACTTATTTTGGCCGAGATATGCAAGTTATGAAGCTCCAAAAATCGTATTTTTTTGTTAATGCTGAAAATATTACATGGTCATCTTTGAATGCTCATAACTCGGGTATTTGATGTCGGATCATGGTCATTTTTGGCAAAAAATGAAATTTGCTGGCATGGCCATTTTTAAATGGCAATCTATAATTCTGATCTTAACGAGTCTAAAAAGGTATACCACTCAAAGATCGGACTTATTTTGGCCGAGATATGCAAGTTATGAAGCTCCAAAAATCGTATTTTTTTGTTAATGCTGAAAATATTACATGGTCATCTTTGAATGCTCATAACTCGGGTATTTGATGTCGGATCATGGTCATTTTTGGCAAAAAATGAAATTTGCTGGCATGGCCATTTTTAAATGGCAATCTATAATTCTGATCTTAACGAGTCTAAAAAGGTATACCACTCAAAGATCGGACTTATTTTGGCCGAGATATGCAAGTTATGAAGCTCCAAAAATCTTATTTTTTTGTTAATGCTGAAAATATTACATGGTCATCTTTGAATGCTCATAACTCGGGTATTTGATGTCGGATCATGGTCATTTTTGGCAAAAAATGAAATTTGCTGGCATGGCCATTTTTAAATGGCAATCTATAATTCTGATCTTAACGAGTCTAAAAAGGTATACCACTCAAAGATCGGACTTATTTTGGCCGAGATATGCAAGTTATGAAGCTCCAAAAATCGTATTTTTTTGTTAATGCTGAAAATATTACATGGTCATCTTTGAATGCTCATAACTCGGGTATTTGATGTCGGATCATGGTCATTTTTGGCAAAAAATTAAATAAGCTGGCATGGCCATTTTTAAATGACAATCTATAATTCTGATCTTAACGAGTCTAAAAAGGTATACCACTCAAAGATCGGACTTATTTTGGCCGAGATATGCAAGTTATGAAGCTCCAAAAATCTTATTTTTTTGTTAATGCTGAAAATATTACATGGTCATTTTTGAATGCTCATAACTCGGGTATTTGATGTCGGATCATGGTCATTTTTGGCAAAAAATGAAATAAGCTGGCATGGCCATTTTTAAATGGCAATCTATAATTCTGATCTTAACGAGTCTACAAAGGTATACCACTCAAAGATCGGACTTATTTTGGCCGAGATATGCAACTTATGAAGCTCCAAAAATCTTATTTTTTTGTTAATGCTGAAAATATTACATGGTCATTTTTGAATGCTCATAACTCGGGTATTTGATGTCGGATCATGGTCATTTTTGGCAAAAAATGAAATAAGCTGGCATGGCCATTTTTAAATGGCAATCTATAATTCTGATCTTAACGAGTCTAAAAAGGTATACCACTCAAAGATCGGACTTATTTTGGCCGAGATATGCAACTTATGAAGCTCCAAAAATCTTATTTTTTTGTTAATGCTGAAAATATTACATGGTCATCTTTGAATGCTCATAGCTCGGGTATTTGATGTCGGATCATGGTCATTTTTGGCAAAAAATGAAATTTGCTGGCATGGCCATTTTTAAATGGCAATCTATAATTCTGATCTTAACGAGTCTAAAAAGGTATACCACTCAAAGATCGGACTTATTTTGGCCGAGATATGCAAGTTATGAAGCTCCAAAAATCTTATTTTTTTGTTAATGCTGAAAATATTACATGGTCATCTTTGAATGCTCATAACTCGGGTATTTGATGTCGGATCATGGTCATTTTTGGCAAAAAATGAAATTTGCTGGCATGGCCATTTTTAAATGGCAATCTATAATTCTGATCTTAACGAGTCTAAAAAGGTATACCACTCAAAGATCGGACTTATTTTGGCCGAGATATGCAAGTTATGAAGCTCCAAAAATCTAATTTTTTTGTTAATGCTGAAAATATTACATGGTCATCTTTGAATGCTCATAACTCGGGTATTTGATGTCGGATCATGGTCATTTTTGGCAAAAAAATGAAATTTGCTGGCATGGCCATTTTTAAATGGCAATCTATAATTCTGATCTTAACGAGTCTAAAAAGGTATACCACTCAAAGATCGGACTTATTTTGGCCGAGATATGCAAGTTATGAAGCTCCAAAAATCGTATTTTTTTGTTAATGCTGAAAATATTACATGGTCATCTTTGAATGCTCATAACTCGGGTATTTGATGTCGGATCATGGTCATTTTTGGCAAAAAATGAAATTTGCTGGCATGGCCATTTTTAAATGGCAATCTATAATTCTGATCTTAACGAGTCTAAAAAGGTATACCACTCAAAGATCGGACTTATTTTGGCCGAGATATGCAAGTTATGAAGCTCCAAAAATCGTTTTATTTTGTTAATGCTGAAAATATTACATGGTCATCTTTGAATGCTCATAACTCGGGTATTTGATGTCGGATCATGGTCATTTTTGGCAAAAAATGAAATAAGCTGGCATGGCCATTTTTAAATGGCAATTTATAATTCTGATCTTAACGAGTCTAAAAAGGTATACCACTCAAAGATCGGACTTATTTTGGCCGAGATATGCAAGTTATGAAGCTCCAAAAATCTTATTTTTTTGTTAATGCTGAAAATATTACATGGTCATCTTTGAATGCTCATAACTCGGGTATTTGATGTCGGATCATGGTCATTTTTGGCAAAAAATGAAATTTGCTGGCATGGCCATTTTTAAATGGCAATCTATAATTCTGATCTTAACGAGTCTAAAAAGGTATACCACTCAAAGATCGGACTTATTTTGGCCGAGATATGCAAGTTATGAAGCTCCAAAAATCGTTATTTTTTTGTTAATGCTGAAAATATTACATGGTCATCTTTGAATGCTCATAACTCGGGTATTTGATGTCGGATCATGGTCATTTTTGGCAAAAAATGAAATTTGCTGGCATGGCCATTTTTAAATGGCAATCTATAATTCTGATCTTAACGAGTCTAAAAAGGTATACCACTCAAAGATCGGACTTATTTTGGCCGAGATATGCAAGTTATGAAGCTCCAAAAATCTTATTTATTTTGTTAATGCTGAAAATATTACATGGTCATCTTTGAATGCTCATAACTCGGGTATTTGATGTCGGATCATGGTCATTTTTGGCAAAAAATGAAATTAGCTGGCATGGCCATTTTTAAATGGCAATCTATAATTCTGATCTTAACGAGTCTAAAAAGGTATACCACTCAAAGATCGGACTTATTTTGGCCGAGATATGCAAGTTATGAAGCTCCAAAAATCTTATTTTTTTGTTAATGCTGAAAATATTACATGGTCATCTTTGAATGCTCATAACTCGGGTATTTGATGTCGGATCATGGTCATTTTTGGCAAAAAATGAAATTTGCTGGCATGGCCATTTTTAAATGGCAATCTATAATTCTGATCTTAACGAGTCTAAAAAGGTATACCACTCAAAGATCGGACTTATTTTGGCCGAGATATGCAAGTTATGAAGCTCCAAAAATCTTATTTTTTTGTTAATGCTGAAAATATTACATGGTCATCTTTGAATGCTCATAACTCGGGTATTTGATGTCGGATCATGGTCATTTTTGGCAAAAAATTAAATTTGCTGGCATGGCCATTTTTAAATGGCAATCTATAATTCTGATCTTAACGAGTCTAAAAAGGTATACCACTCAAAGATCGGACTTATTTTGGCCGAGATATGCAAGTTATGAAGCTCCAAAAATCGTATTTTTTTGTTAATGCTGAAAATATTACATGGTCATCTTTGAATGCTCATAACTCGGGTATTTGATGTCGGATCATGGTCATTTTTGGCAAAAAATTAAATTTGCTGGCATGGCCATTTTTAAATGGCAATCTATAATTCTGATCTTAACGAGTCTAAAAAGGTATACCACTCAAAGATCGGACTTATTTTGGCCGAGATATGCAAGTTATGAAGCTCCAAAAATCTTATTTTTTTGTTAATGCTGAAAATATTACATGGTCATCTTTGAATGCTCATAACTCGGGTATTTGATGTCGGATCATGGTCATTTTTGGCAAAAAATGAAATTTGCTGGCATGGCCATTTTTAAATGGCAATCTATAATTCTGATCTTAACGAGTCTAAAAAGGTATACCACTCAAAGATCGGACTTATTTTGGCCGAGATATGCAAGTTATGAAGCTCCAAAAATCTTATTTTTTTGTTAATGCTGAAAATATTACATGGTCATCTTTGAATGCTCATAACTCGGGTATTTGATGTCGGATCATGGTCATTTTTGGCAAAAAATGAAATTTGCTGGCATGGCCATTTTTAAATGGCAATCTATAATTCTGATCTTAACGAGTCTAAAAAGGTATACCACTCAAAGATCGGACTTATTTTGGCCGAGATATGCAAGTTATGAAGCTCCAAAAATCTTATTTTTTTGTTAATGCTGAAAATATTACATGGTCATCTTTGAATGCTCATAGCTCGGGTATTTGATGTCGGATCATGGTCATTTTTGGCAAAAAATGAAATTTGCTGGCATGGCCATTTTTAAATGGCAATCTATAATTCTGATCTTAACGAGTCTAAAAAGGTATACCACTCAAAGATCGGACTTATTTTGGCCGAGATATGCAAGTTATGAAGCTCCAAAAATCTTATTTTTTTGTTAATGCTGAAAATATTACATGGTCATCTTTGAATGCTCATAACTCGGGTATTTGATGTCGGATCATGGTCATTTTTGGCAAAAAATGAAATTAGCTGGCATGGCCATTTTTAAATGGCAATCTATAATTCTGATCTTAACGAGTCTAAAAAGGTATACCACTCAAAGATCGGACTTATTTTGGCCGAGATATGCAAGTTATGAAGCTCCAAAAATCTTATTTTTTTGTTAATACTGAAAATATTGCATGGTCATCTTTGAATGCTCATAACTCGAATTATTTGATGTTGGATCATGGTCATTTTTGGCAAAAAATGAAATTTGCTAACATGGCCATTTTTAAATGACAATCTACAATTTAGAGTGTAACGAGTCTAAAAAGGTGCTTCTCCTCAAAGATCGGACTTATTTTGGCTTGAAATTTGCAAGTTATGAAGCTCCAAAAATCTCAATTTTTTGTTAAATCAGAAAATATTACATGGTCATCTTTGGATGCTCATAACTCGGGTATTTGATGTCGGATCATGGTCATTTTTGGCAAAAAATTAAATAAGCTGGCATGGCCATTTTTAAATAACAATCTATAATTCTGATCTTAACGAGTCTAAAAAAGTGTTCTACTCAAAGATCGGAATTATTTTAATAGAAATATGCAACTTATGAAGCTCCAAAAATCTTATTTTTTTGTTAATGCTGAAAATATTACATGGTCATATATTGAATGCTGATAACTCAGGTATTTGATGTCGGATCATGGTCATTTTGGGAAAAAAATGAAATAAGCTGGCATGGCCATTTTTAAATGGCAATCTATAGTTCTGATCTTAACGAGTCTACAAAGGTATACCACTCAAAGATCGGACTTACTTTGGCCGAGATATGCAACCCATGAAGCTCCAAAAATCTTATTTTTTTGTTAATGCTGAAAATATTACATGGTCATCTTTGAATGCTCATAACTCGGGTATTTGATGTCGGATCATGGTCATTTTTGGCAAAAAATTCAATTTGCTGGCATGGCCATTTTTAAATGGCAATCTATAATTCTGATCTTAACGAGTAAAAAAAGGTATACCACTCAAAGATCGGACTTATTTTGGGCGAGATATGCAAGTTATGAAGCTCCAAAAATCTTATTTTTTTGTTAATGCTGAAAATATTACATGGTCATCTTTGAATGCTCATAGCTCAGGTATTTGATGTCGGATCATGGTCATTTTTGGCAAAAAATTAAATTTGCTGGCATGGCCATTTTTAAATGGCAATCTATAGTTCTGATCTTAACGAGTCTAAAAAGGTATACCACTCAAAGATCGGACTTATTTTGGCCAAGGAATATGCAAGTTATGAAGCTCCAAAAAGGGTATTTTTTTGTTAATGCTGAAAATATTACATGATGATGCTCTGAATGCTCATAACTCGGGTATTTGATGTCGGATCATGGTCATTTTTGGCAAAAAATGAAATTTGCTGGCATAGCCATTTTTAAATGGCAATCTATAATTCTGATCTTAACGAGTCTAAAAAGGTATACCACTGAAAGATCGGACTTATTTTGGCCGAGATATGCAAGTTATGAAGCTCCAAAAATCTAATTTTTTTGTTAATGCTGAAAATATTACATGGTCATCTTTGAATGCTCATAACTCGGGTATTTGATGTCGGATCATGGTCATTTTTGGCAAAAAATGAAATTTGCTGGCATGGCCATTTTTAAATGGCAATCTATAATTCTGATCTTAACGAGTCTAAAAAGGTATACCACTCAAAGATCGGACTTATTTTGGCCGAGATATGCAAGTTATGAAGCTCCAAAAATCTGATTTTTTTTGTTAATGCTGAAAATATTACATGGTCATCTTTGAATGCTCATAACTCGGGTATTTGATGTCGGATCATGGTCATTTTTGGCAAAAAATTAAATTTGCTGGCATGGCCATTTTTAAATGGCAATCTATAATTCTGATCTTAACGACTCTAAAAAGGTATACCA
>JAWNPD010000655.1:0-35392 GCA_035045305.1 Drosophila maculinotata | reverse complement strand
AATTACATTCTGAGACTTCAAACAGCCATAACTTTGTCAAAACTGATCCGATTTACATTTCCAAAGTCATTTTGATCGTTGTTTATTGTCCATAATGATTCTGTTATCAAAGTTGAAAAACTTCAGAAATTCGGTTTACTTGCTAAAAGTCATGTTGACATGTAAGTTTCCAAGTTCCAAAAAATTATCTTCTGAGACTTCAAACAGCCATAACTTTGTCAAAACTGATCCGATTTACTTTTGCAAAGTCATTTTGATCTTTGTTTATTGTCCTTAATAATTCTGTAACCAAAGTTAAAAAACTTCGAAAATTCGGTTTACTTGTCAAAAGTCATAATGACAAAAAAAATGTCAAATTCCCAAAAATTACCTTCTGAGACTTCAAACAGCCATAACTTTGTCAAAACTGATCCGATTTACATTTCCAAAGTCATTTGATCGTTGTTAATTGTCCTTAATAATTCTGTTATCAAAGATGAAAAACTTCTGAAATTTGGTTTTCTTGACAAAAGTCATAATGACAAAAAAGTTGCCAAATTCCAAAAAATTATTTTCTGAGACTTCAAACAGCCATAACTTTGTCAAAACTGATCCAATTTACAATTTGATCGTTGTTTATTGTCCTTAATAATTCTGTAATCAAAGTTGAAAAACTTCAGAAATTCGGTTTTCTTGTTAAAAGTCATAATGACAAAATAGTTGCCAAATTCCCAAAAATTACCTTCTGAGACTTCAAACAGCCATAACTTTGTCAAAACTGATCCGATTTACATTTCCAAAGTCATTTTGATCGTTGTTTATTGTCCTTAATAATTCTGTAATCAAAGTTGAAAAACTTCAGAAATTCGGTTTACTTGCTAAAAGTCATGTTGACATGTAAGTTTCCAAGTTCCAAAAAATTATCTTCTGAGACTTCAAACCGCCATAACTTTGTCAAAACTGATCCCATTTACATTTCCAAAGTCATTTTGATCGTTGTTTATTGTCCTTAATAATTCTGTTATCAAAGATAAAAAACTTCGGAGATTCAGTTTACTTGTCAAAAGTCATAATGACAAAAAAATTTTCAAATTCCCAAAAATTACCTTCTGAGACTTCAAACAGCCATAACTTTGTCAAAACTGATCCGATTTACATTTCCAAAGTCATTTTGATCGTTGTTTATTGTCCTTAATAATTCTGTAATCAAAGTTGAAAAACTTCAGAAATTCGGTTTACTTGTTAAAAATCATGTTGACATGTTAGTTTCCAAATTCCAAAAAATTACCTTCTGAGACTTCAAACAGCCATAACTTTGTCAAAACTGATCCGATTTACATTTCCAAAGTCAATTTGATCGTTGTTTATTGTCCTTAATAATTCTGTAATCAAAGTTGAAAAACTTCGAAAATTCGGTTTACTTGTCAAAAGTCATAATGACAAAAAAAATGTCAAATTCCCAAAAATTACCTTCTGAGACTTCAAACAGCCATAACTTTGTCAAAACTGATCCGATTTACATTTCCAAAGTCAATTTGATCGTTGTTTATTGTCCTTAATAATTCTGTAATCAAAGTTGAAAAACTTCGGAAATTCGGTTTACTTGTCAAAAGTCATAATGACAAAAAAGATGCCAAATTCCCAAAAATTACCTTCTGAGACTTCAAACAGCCATAACTTTGTCAAAACTGATCCGATTTACATTTCCAAAGTCAATTTGATCGTTGTTTATTGTCCTTAATAATTCTGTAATCAAAGTTGAAAAACTTCAGAAATTCGGTTTACTTGCTAAAAGTCATGTTGACATGTAAGTTTCCAAGTTCCAAAAAATTATCTTCTGAGACTTCAAACAGCCATAACTTTGTCAAAACTGATCCGATTTACATTTCCAAAGTCATTTTGATCGTTGTTTATTGTCCTTAATAATTCTGTAATCAAAGTTAAAAAACTTCGAAAATTCGGTTTACTTGTCAAAAGTCATAATGACAAAAAAAATGTCAAATTCCCAAAAATTACCTTCTGAGACTTCAAACAGCCATAACTTTGTCAAAACTGATCCGATTTACATTTCCAAAGTCAATTTGATCGTTGTTTATTGTCCTTAATAATTCTGTAATCAAAGTTGAAAAACTTCTGAAATTTGGTTTTCTTGACAAAAGTCATAATGACAAAAAAGTTGCCAAATTCCAAAAAATTACCTTCTGAGACTTCAAACAGCCATAACTTTGTCAAAACTGATCCGATTTACATTTCCAAAGTCAATTTGATCGTTGTTTATTGTCCTTAATAATTCTGTAATCAAATTTGAAAAACTTCAGAAATTCAGTTTACTTGTTAAAAGTCATAATGATAAAAAAGTTGCCAAATTCCCAAAAATTACCTTCTGAGACTTCAAACAGCCATAACTTTGTCAAAACTGATCCGATTTACATTTCCAAAGTCATTTGATCGTTGTTAATTGTCCTTAATAATTCTGTTATCAAAGATGAAAAACTTCTGAAATTTGGTTTTCTTGACAAAAGTCATAATGACAAAAAAGTTGCCAAATTCCAAAAAATTACCTTCTGAGACTTCAAACAGCCATAACTTTGTCAAAACTGATCCAATTTACAATTTGATCGTTGTTTATTGTCCTTAATAATTCTGTAATCAAAGTTGAAAAACTTCAGAAATTCGGTTTTCTTGTTAAAAGTCATAATGACAAAATAGCTGCCAAATTCCCAAAAATTACATTCTGAGACAAACCGCCATAACTTTGTCAAAACTGATCCGATTTACATTTCCAAAGTCATTTTGATCGTTGTTTATTGTCCTTAATAATTCTGTAATCAAAGTTGAAAAACTTCAGAAATTCGGTTTTCTTGTTAAAAGTCATAATGACAAAATAGCTGCCAAATTCCCAAAAATTACATTCTGAGACTTCAAACAGCCATAACTTTGTCAAAACTGATCCGATTTACATTTCCAAAGTCATTTTGATCGTTGTTTATTGTCCTTAATAATTCTGTAATCAAAGTTGAAAAACTTCAGAAATTCGGTTTACTTGTCAAAAGTCATAATGACAAAAAAGTTGCCAAATTCCCAAAAATTACCTTCTGAGACTTCAAACAGCCATAACTTTGTCAAAACTGATCCGATTTACATTTCCAAAGTCAATTTGATCGTTGTTTATTGTCCTTAATAATTCTGTAATCAAAGTTCAAAAACTTCAGAAATTCGGTTCACTTATTAAAAGTCATAATGACAAAATAGTTGCCAAATTCCCAAAAATTACATTCTGAGACTTCAAACAGCCATAACTTTGTCAAAACTGATTCGATTTACATTTCCAAAGTCATTTTGATCGTTGTTTATTGTCCTTAATAATTCTGTAATCAAAGTTGAAAAACTTCAGAAATTCAGTTTTCTTGTCAAAAGTCATGTTGACAAGTAAGTTTCTAAATCCCCAAAAATTACCTTCTGAGACTTCAAACAGCCATAACTTTGTCAAAACTGATCCGATTTACATTTCCAAAGTTAATTTGATCGTTGTTTATTGTCCTTAATAATTCTGTAATCAAAGTTCAAAAACTTCAGAAATTCGGTTTACTTATTAAAAGTCATAATGACAAAATAGTTGTTAAATTCCCAAAAATTACCTTCTGAGACTTCAAACAGCCATAACTTTGTCAAAACTGATCCGATTTACATTTCCAAAGTCAATTTGATCGTTGTTTATTGTCCTTAATAATTCTGTAATCAAAGTTCAAAAACTTCAGAAATTCGGTTTACTTATTAAAAGTCATAATGACAAAATAGTTGCCAAATTCCCAAAAATTACCTTCTGAGACTTCAAACAGCCATAACTTTGTCAAAACTGATTCGATTTACATTTCCAAAGTCATTTTGATCGTTGTTTATTGTCCTTAATAATTCTTAATAAAAAATCTTATTTTTTTGTTAATGCTGAAAATATTACATGGTCATCTTTGAATGCTCATAACTCGGGTATTTGATGTCAGATCATGGTCATTTTTGGCAAAAAATTAAATTTGCTGGCATGGCCATTTTTAAATGGCAATCCATAATTCTGATCTTGACGAGTCTAAAAAGGTATACCACTCAAAGATCGGACTTATTTTGGCCGAGATATGCAAGTTATGAAGCTCCAAAAATCTTATTTTTTTGTTAATGCTGAAAATATTACATGGTTATCTTTGAATGCTCATAACTCGGGTATTTAATGTCGGATCATGGTCATTTTTGGCAAAAAATTAAATTTGCTGGCATGGCCATTTTTAAATGGCAATCTATAATTCTGATCTTAACGAGTCTAAAAAGGTATACCACTCAAAGATCGGACTTATTTTGGCCGAGATATGCAAGTTATGAACTCCAAAAATCTTATTTTTTTGTTAATGCTGAAAATATTACATGGTCATCTTTGAATGCTCATAACTCGGGTATTTGATGTCGGATCATGGTCATTTTTGGCAAAAAATGAAATTTGCTGGCATGGCCATTTTTAAATGGCAATCTATAATTCTGATCTTAACGAGTCTAAAAAGGTATACCACTCAAAGATCGGACTTATTTTGGCCGAGATATGCAAGTTATGAAGCTCCAAAAATCTTATTTTTTTGTTAATGCTGAAAATATTACATGGTCATCTTTGAATGCTCATAACTCGGGTATTTGATGTCGGATCATGGTCATTTTTGGCAAAAAATGAAATTTGCTGGCATGGCCATTTTTAAATGGCAATCTATATTTCTGATCTTAACGAGTCTAAAAAGGAATACCACTCAAAGATCGGACTTATTTTGGCCGAGATATGCAAGTTATGAAGCTCCAAAAATCTTATTTTTTTGTTAATGCTGAAAATATTACATGGTCATCTTTGAATGTTCATAGCTCGGGTATTTGATGTCGGATCATGGTCATTTTTGGCAAAAAATGAAATTTGCTGGCATGGCCATTTTTAAATGGCAATCTATAATTCTGATCTTAACGAGTCTAAAAAGGTATACCACTCAAAGATCGGACTTATTTTGGCCGAGATATGCAAGTTATGAAGCTCCAAAAATCTTATTTTTTTGTTAATGCTGAAAATATTACATGGTCATCTTTGAATGCTCATAACTCGTGTATTTGATGTCGGATCATGGTCATTTTTGGCAAAAAATGAAATTTGCTGGCATGGCCATTTTTAAATGGCAATCTATAATTCTGATCTTAACGAGTCTAAAAAGGTATACCACTCAAAGATCGGACTTATTTTGGCCGAGATATGCAAGTTATGAAGCTCCAAAAATCTTATTTTTTTGTTAATGCTGAAAATATTACATGGTCATCTTTAAATGCTCATAACTCGGGTATTTGATGTCGGATCATGGTCATTTTTGGCAAAAAATTATATTTGCTGGCATGGCCATTTTTAAAAGGCAATCTATAATTCTGATCTTAACGAGTCTAAAAAGGTATACCACTCAAAGATCGGACTTATTTTGGCCGAGATATGCAAGTTATGAAGCTCCAAAAATCTTATTATTTTGTTAATGCTGAAAATATTACATGGTCATCTTTGAATGCTCATAACTCGGGTATTTGATGTCGGATCATGGTCATTTTTGGCAAAAAATGAAATTTGCTGGCATGGCCATTTTTAAATGGCAATCTATAATTCTGATCTTAACGAGTCTAAAAAGGTATACCACTCAAAGATCGGACTTATTTTGGCCGAGATATGCAAGTTATGAAGCTCCAAAAATCTTATTTTTTTGTTAATGCTGAAAATATTACATGGTCATTTTTTGGCAAAAAATTAAATTTGCTGGCATGGCCATTTTTAAATGGCAATCCATAATTCTGATCTTAACGAGTCTAAAAAGGTATACCACTCAAAGATCGGACTTATTTTGGCCGAGATATGCAAGTTATGAAGCTCCAAAAATCTTATTTTTTTGTTAATGCTGAAAATATTACATGGTTATCTTTGAATGCTCATAACTCGGGTATTTAATGTCGGATCATGGTCATTTTTGGCAAAAAATTAAATTTGCTGGCATGGCCATTTTTAAATGGCAATCTATAATTCTGATCTTAACGAGTCTAAAAAGGTATACCACTCAAAGATCGGACTTATTTTGGCCGAGATATGCAAGTTATGAACTCCAAAAATCTTATTTTTTTGTTAATGCTGAAAATATTACATGGTCATCTTTGAA
Organism: Drosophila maculinotata; assembly: GCA_035045305.1. Classification (NCBI taxonomy): domain Eukaryota; kingdom Metazoa; phylum Arthropoda; class Insecta; order Diptera; family Drosophilidae; genus Drosophila; species Drosophila maculinotata. The sequence continues at coordinate 29,207 of JAWNPD010000655.1, read as the reverse complement.
TGCTCATAACTCGGGTATTTGATGTCGGATCATGGTCATTTTTGGCAAAAAATTAAATTTGCTGGCATGGCCATTTTTAAATTGCAATCTATAATTCTGATCTTAACGAGTCTAGAAAGGTATACCACTCAAAGATCGGACTTATTTTGGCCGAGATATGCAAGTTATGAAGCTCCAAAAATCTTATTATTTTGTTAATGCTGAAAATATTACACGGTCATCTTTGAATGCTCATAACTCGGGTATTTGATGTCGGATCATGGTCATTTTTGGCAAAAAAAAATTTGCTGGCATGGCCATTTTTAAATGGCAATCTATAATTCTGATCTTAACGAGTCTAAAAAGGTATACCACTCAAAGATCGGACTTATTTTGGCCGAGATATGCAAGCTATGAAAATCCAAAAATCTTATTTTTTTGTTAATGCTGAAAATATTACATGGTCATCTTTGAATGCTCATAACTCGGGTATTTGATGTCGGATCATGGTCATTTTTGGCAAAAAAAAATTTGCTGGCATGGCCATTTTTAAATGGCAATCTATAATTCTGATCTTAACGAGTCTAAAAAGGTATACCACTCAAAGATCGGACTTATTTTGGCCGAGATATGCAAGTTATGAAGCTCCAAAAATCTTATTTTTTTGTTAATGCTGAAAATATTACATGGTCATCTTTGAATGCTCATAACTCGGGTATTTGATGTCGGATCATGGTCATTTTTGGCAAAAAATGAAATTTGCTGGCATGGCCATTTTTAAATGGCAATCTATAATTCTGATCTTAACGAGTCTAAAAAGGTATACCACTCAAAGATCGGACTTATTTTGGCCGAGATATGCAAGTTATGAAGCTCCAAAAATCTTATTTTTTTGTTAATGCTGAAAATATTACATGGTCATCTTTGAATGCTCATAACTCGGGTTTTTGATGTCGGATCATGGTCATTTTTGGCAAAAAAATAAATTTGCTGGCATGGCCATTTTTAAATGGCAATCTATAATTCTGATCTTAACGAGTCTAAAAAGGTATACCACTCAAAGATCGGACTTATTTTGGCCGAGATATGCAAGTTATGAAGCTCCAAAAATCTTATTTTTTTGTTAATGCTGAAAATATTACATGGTCATCTTTGAATGCTCATAACTCGGGTATTTGATGTCGGATCATGGTCATTTTTGGCAAAAAATGAAATTTGCTGGCATGGCCATTTTTAAATGGCAATCTATAATTCTGATCTTAACGAGTCTAAAAAGGAATACCACTCAAAGATCGGACTTATTTTGGCCGAGATATGCAAGTTATGAAGCTCCAAAAATCTTATTTTTTTGTTAATGCTGAAAATATTACATGGTCATCTTTGAATGTTCATAACTCGGGTATTTGATGTCGGATCATGGTCATTTTTGGCAAAAAATGAAATTTGCTGGCATGGCCATTTTTAAATGGCAATCTATAATTCTGATCTTAACGAGTCTAAAAAGGTATACCACTCAAAGATCGGACTTATTTTGGCCGAGATATGCAAGTTATGAAGCTCCAAAAATCTTATTTTTTTGTTAATGCTGAAAATATTACATGGTCATCTTTGAATGCTCATAACTCGGGTATTTGATGTCGGATCATGGTCATTTTTGGCAAAAAATGAAATTTGCTGGCATGGCCATTTTTAAATGGCAATCTATAATTCTGATCTTAACGAGTCTAAAAAGGTATACCACTCAAAGATCGGACTTATTTTGGCCGAGATATGCAAGTTATGAAGCTCCAAAAATCTTATTTTTTTGTTAATGCTGAAAATATTACATGGTCATCTTTGAATGCTCATAACTCGGGTATTTGATGTCGGATCATGGTCATTTTTGGCAAAAAATAAATTTGCTGGCATGGCCATTTTTAAATGGCAATCTATAATTCTGATCTTAACGAGTCTAAAAAGGTATACCACTCAAAGATCGGACTTATTTTGGCCGAGATATGCAAGTTATGAAGCTCCAAAAATCTTATTTTTTTGTTAATGCTGAAAATATTACATGGTCATCTTTGAATGCTCATAACTCGGGTATTTGATGTCGGATCATGGTCATTTTTGGCAAAAAATGAAATTTGCTGGCATGGCCATTTTTAAATGGCAATCTATAATTCTGATCTTAACGAGTCTAAAAAGGTATACCACTCAAAGATCGGACTTATTTTGGCCGAGATATGCAAGTTATGAAGCTCCAAAAATCTTATTTTTTTGTTAATGCTGAAAATATTACATGGTCATCTTTGAATGCTCATAACTCGGGTATTTGATGTCGGATCATGGTCATTTTTGGCAAAAAAATAAATTTGCTGGCATGGCCATTTTTAAATGGCAATCTATAATTCTGATCTTAACGAGTCTAAAAAGGTATACCACTCAAAGATCGGACTTATTTTGGCCGAGATATGCAAGTTATGAAGCTCCAAAAATCTTATTTTTTTGTTAATGCTGAAAATATTACATGGTCATCTTTGAATGCTCATAACTCGGGTATTTGATGTCGGATCATGGTCATTTTTGGCAAAAAATGAAATTTGCTGGCATGGCCATTTTTAAATGGCAATCTATAATTCTGATCTTAACGAGTCTAAAAAGGAATACCACTCAAAGATCGGACTTATTTTGGCCGAGATATGCAAGTTATGAAGCTCCAAAAATCTTATTTTTTTGTTAATGCTGAAAATATTACATGGTCATCTTTGAATGCTCATAACTCGGGTATTTGATGTCGGATCATGGTCATTTTTGGCAAAAAATGAAATTTGCTGGCATGGCCATTTTTAAATGGCAATCTATAATTCTGATCTTAACGAGTCTAAAAAGGTATACCACTCAAAGATCGGACTTATTTTGGCCGAGATATGCAAGTTACGAAGCTCCAAAAATCTTATTTTTTTGTTAATGCTGAAAATATTACATGGTCATCTTTGAATGCTCATAACTCGGGTATTTGATGTCGGATCATGGTCATTTTTGGCAAAAAATTAAATTTGCTGGCATGGCCATTTTTAAATGGCAATCTATAATTCTGATCTTAACGAGTCTAAAAAGGTATACCACTCAAAGATCGGACTTATTTTGGCCGAGATATGCAAGTTATGAAGCTCCAAAAATCTTATTTTTTTGTTAATGCTGAAAATATTACATGGTCATCTTTGAATGCTCATAACTCGGGTATTTGATGTCGGATCATGGTCATTTTTGGCAAAAAATTAAATTTGCTGGCATGGCCATTTTTAAATGGCAATCTATAATTCTGATCTTAACGAGTCTAAAAAGGTATACCACTCAAAGATCGGACTTATTTTGGCCGAGATATGCAAGTTATGAAGCTCCAAAAATCTTATTTTTTTGTTAATGCTGAAAATATTACATGGTCATCTTTGAATGCTCATAACTCGGGTATTTGATGTCGGATCATGGTCATTTTTGGCAAAAAATGAAATTTGCTGGCATGGCCATTTTTAAATGGCAATCTATAATTCTGATCTTAACGAGTCTAAAAAGGTATACCACTCAAAGATCGGACTTATTTTGGCCGAGATATGCAAGTTATGAAGCTCCAAAAATCTTATTTTTTTGTTAATGCTGAAAATATTACATGGTCATCTTTGAATGCTCATAACTCGGGTATTTGATGTCGGATCATGGTCATTTTTGGCAAAAAATTAAATTTGCTGGCATGGCCATTTTTAAATGGCAATCTATAATTCTGATCTTAACGAGTCTAAAAAGGTATACCACTCAAAGATCGGACTTATTTTGGCCGAGATATGCAAGTTATGAAGCTCCAAAAATCTTATTTTTTTGTTAATGCTGAAAATATTACATGGTCATCTTTGAATGCTCATAACTCGGGTATTTGATGTCGGATCATGGTCATTTTTGGCAAAAAAGAAATTTGCTGGCATGGCCATTTTTAAATGGCAATCTATAATTCTGATCTTAACGAGTCTAAAAAGGTATACCACTCAAAGATCGGACTTATTTTGGCCGAGATATGCAAGTTATGAAGCTCCAAAAATCTTATTTTTTTGTTAATGCTGAAAATATTACATGGTCATCTTTGAATGCTCATAACTCGGGTATTTGATGTCGGATCATGGTCATTTTTGGCAAAAAATGAAATTTGCTGGCATGGCCATTTTTAAATGGCAATCTATATTTCTGATCTTAACGAGTCTAAAAAGGAATACCACTCAAAGATCGGACTTATTTTGGCCGAGATATGCAAGTTATGAAGCTCCAAAAATCTTATTTTTTTGTTAATGCTGAAAATATTACATGGTCATCTTTGAATGTTCATAGCTCGGGTATTTGATGTCGGATCATGGTCATTTTTGGCAAAAAATGAAATTTGCTGGCATGGCCATTTTTAAATGGCAATCTATAATTCTGATCTTAACGAGTCTAAAAAGGTATACCACTCAAAGATCGGACTTATTTTGGCCGAGATATGCAAGTTACGAAGCTCCAAAAATCTTATTTTTTTGTTAATGCTGAAAATATTACATGGTCATCTTTGAATGCTCATAACTCGTGTATTTGATGTCGGATCATGGTCATTTTTGGCAAAAAATGAAATTTGCTGGCATGGCCATTTTTAAAAGGCAATCTATAATTCTGATCTTAACGAGTCTAAAAAGGTATACCACTCAAAGATCGGACTTATTTTGGCCGAGATATGCAAGTTATGAAGCTCCAAAAATCTTATTTTTTTGTTAATGCTGAAAATATTACATGGTCATCTTTAAATGCTCATAACTCGGGTATTTGATGTCGGATCATGGTCATTTTTGGCAAAAAATTATATTTGCTGGCATGGCCATTTTTAAAAGGCAATCTATAATTCTGATCTTAACGAGTCTAAAAAGGTATACCACTCAAAGATCGGACTTATTTTGGCCGAGATATGCAAGTTATGAAGCTCCAAAAATCTTATTATTTTGTTAATGCTGAAAATATTACATGGCAAAAAATGAAATTTGCTGGCATGGCCATTTTTAAATGGCAATCTATAATTCTGATCTTAACGAGTCTAAAAAGGTATACCACTCAAAGATCGGACTTATTTTGGCCGAGATATGCAAGTTATGAAGCTCCAAAAATCTTATTTTTTTGTTAATGCTGAAAATATTACATGGTCATTTTTGGCAAAAAATTAAATTTGCTGGCATGGCCATTTTTAAATGGCAATCCATAATTCTGATTTTAACGAGTCTAAAAAGGTATACCACTCAAAGATCGGACTTATTTTGGCCGAGATATGCAAGTTATGAAGCTCCAAAAATCTTATTTTTTTGTTAATGCTGAAAATATTACATGGTTATCTTTGAATGCTCATAACTCGGGTATTTGATGTCGGATCATGGTCATTTTTGGCAAAAAATTAAATTTGCTGGCATGGCCATTTTTAAATGGCAATCTATAATTCTGATCTTAACGAGTCTAAAAAGGTATACCACTCAAAGATCGGACTTATTTTGGCCGAGATATGCAAGTTATGAAGCTCCAAAAATCTTATTATTTTGTTAATGCTGAAAATATTACATGGTCATCTTTGAATGCTCATAACTCGGGTATTTGATGTCGGATCATGGTCATTTTTGGCAAAAAATGAAATTTGCTGGCATGGCCATTTTTAAATGGCAATCTATAATTCTGATCTTAACGAGTCTAAAAAGGTATACCACTCAAAGATCGGACTTATTTTGGCCGAGATATGCAAGTTATGAAGATCCAAAAATCTTATTTTTTTGTTAATGCTGAAAATATTACATGGTCATCTTTGAATGCTCATAACTCGGGTATTTGATGTCGGATCATGGTCATTTTTGGCAAAAAATAAATTTGCTGGCATGGCCATTTTTAAATGGCAATCTATAATTCTGATCTTAACGAGTCTAAAAAGGTATACCACTCAAAGATCGGACTTATTTTGGCCGAGATATGCAAGTTATGAAGCTCCAAAAATCTTATTTTTTTGTTAATGCTGAAAATATTACATGGTCATCTTTGAATGCTCATAACTCGGGTATTTGATGTCGGATCATGGTCATTTTTGGCAAAAAATGAAATTTGCTGGCATGGCCATTTTTAAATGGCAATCTATAATTCTGATCTTAACGAGTCTAAAAAGGTATACCACTCAAAGATCGGACTTATTTTGGCCGAGATATGCAAGTTATGAAGCTCCAAAAATCTTATTTTTTTGTTAATGCTGAAAATATTACATGGTCATCTTTGAATGCTCATAACTCGGGTATTTGATGTCGGATCATGGTCATTTTTGGCAAAAAATGAAATTTGCTGGCATGGCCATTTTTAAATGGCAATCTATAATTCTGATCTTAACGAGTCTAAAAAGGTATACCACTCAAAGATCGGACTTATTTTGGCCGAGATATGCAAGTTATGAAGCTCCAAAAATCTTATTTTTTTGTTAATGCTGAAAATATTACATGGTCATCTTTGAATGCTCATAACTCGGGTATTTGATGTCGGATCATGGTCATTTTTGGCAAAAAATGAAATTTGCTGGCATGGCCATTTTTAAATGGCAATCTATATTTCTGATCTTAACGAGTCTAAAAAGGAATACCACTCAAAGATCGGACTTATTTTGGCCGAGATATGCAAGTTATGAAGCTCCAAAAATCTTATTATTTTGTTAATGCTGAAAATATTACATGGTCATATTTGAATGTTCATAGCTCGGGTATTTGATGTCGGATCATGGTCATTTTTGGCAAAAAATGAAATTTGCTGGCATGGCCATTTTTAAATGGCAATCTATAATTCTGATCTTAACGAGTCTAAAAAGGTATACCACTCAAAGATCGGACTTATTTTGGCCGAGATATGCAAGTTATGAAGCTCCAAAAATCTTATTTTTTTGTTAATGCTGAAAATATTACATGGTCATCTTTGAATGCTCATAACTCGTGTATTTGATGTCGGATCATGGGCATTTTTGGCAAAAAATGAAATTTGCTGGCATGGCCATTTTTAAATGGCAATCTATAATTCTGATCTTAACGAGTCTAAAAAGGTATACCACTCAAAGATCGGACTTATTTTGGCCGAGATATGCAAGTTATGAAGCTCCAAAAATCTTATTTTTTTGTTAATGCTGAAAATATTACATGGTCATCTTTAAATGCTCATAACTCGGGTATTTGATGTCGGATCATGGTCATTTTTGGCAAAAAATTAAATTTGCTGGCATGGCCATTTTTAAATGGCAATCTATAATTCTGATCTTAACGAGTCTAAAAAGGTATACCACTCAAAGATCGGACTTATTTTGGCCGAGATATGCAAGTTATGAAGCTCCAAAAATCGTATTATTTTGTTAATGCTGAAAATATTACATGGTCATCTTTGAATGCTCATAACTCGGGTATTTGATGTCGGATCATGGTCATTTTTGGCAAAAAATGAAATTTGCTGGCATGGCCATTTTTAAATGGCAATCTATAATTCTGATCTTAACGAGTCTAAAAAGGTATACCACTCAAAGATCGGACTTATTTTGGCCGAGATATGCAAGTTACGAAGCTCCAAAAATCTTATTTTTTTGTTAATGCTGAAAATATTACAAGGTCATCTTTGAATGCTCATAACTCGTGTATTTGATGTCGGATCATGGGCATTTTTGGCAAAAAATGAAATTTGCTGGCATGGCCATTTTTAAAAGGCAATCTATAATTCTGATCTTAACGAGTCTAAAAAGGTATACCACTCAAAGATCGGACTTATTTTGGCCGAGATATGCAAGTTATGAAGCTCCAAAAATCTTATTTTTTTGTTAATGCTGAAAATATTACATGGTCATCTTTAAATGCTCATAACTCGGGTATTTGATGTCGGATCATGGTCATTTTTGGCAAAAAATTATATTTGCTGGCATGGCCATTTTTAAATGGCAATCTATAATTCTGATCTTAACGAGTCTAAAAAGGTATACCACTCAAAGATCGGACTTATTTTGGCCGAGATATGCAAGTTATGAAGCTCCAAAAATCTTATTATTTTGTTAATGCTGAAAATATTACATGGTCATCTTTGAATGCTCATAACTCGGGTATTTGATGTCGGATCATGGTCATTTTTGGCAAAAAATGAAATTTGCTGGCATGGCCATTTTTAAATGGCAATCTATAATTCTGATCTTAACGAGTCTAAAAAGGTATACCACTCAAAGATCGGACTTATTTTGGCCGAGATATGCAAGTTATGAAGCTCCAAAAATCTTATTTTTTTGTTAATGCTGAAAATATTACATGGTCATCTTTGAATGCTCTCGGGTATTGATGTCGGATAAGTAATTTTTGGCAAAAAATTAAATTTGCTGGCATGGCCATTTTTAAATGGCAATCTATAATTCTGATTTTAACGAGTCTAAAAAGGTATACCACTCAAAGATCGGACTTATTTTGGCCGAGATATGCAAGTTATGAAGCTCCAAAAATCTTATTATTTTGTTAATGCTGAAAATATTACATGGTCATCTTTGAATGCTCATAACTCGGGTATTTGATGTCGGATCATGGTCATTTTTGGCAAAAAATGAAATTTGCTGGCATGGCCATTTTTAAATGGCAATCTATAATTCTGATCTTAACGAGTCTAAAAAGGTATACCACTCAAAGATCGGACTTATTTTGGCCGAGATATGCAAGTTATGAAGCTCCAAAAATCTTATTTTTTTGTTAATGCTGAAAATATTACATGGTCATCTTTGAATGCTCATAACTCGGGTATTTGATGTCGGATCATGGTCATTTTTGGCAAAAAATGAAATTTGCTGGCATGGCCATTTTTAAATGGCAATCTATAATTCTGATCTTAACGAGTCTAAAAAGGTATACCACTCAAAGATCGGACTTATTTTGGCCGAGATATGCAAGTTATGAAGCTCCAAAAATCTTATTTTTTTGTTAATGCTGAAAATATTACATGGTCATCTTTGAATGCTCATAACTCGGGTATTTGATGTCGGATCATGGTCATTTTTGGCAAAAAATGAAATTTGCTGGCATGGCCATTTTTAAATGGCAATCTATAATTCTGATCTTAACGAGTCTAAAAAGGTATACCACTCAAAGATCGGACTTATTTTGGCCGAGATATGCAAGTTATGAAGCTCCAAAAATCTTATTTTTTTGTTAATGCTGAAAATATTACATGGTCATCTTTGAATGCTCATAACTCGGGTATTTGATGTCGGATCATGGTCATTTTTGGCAAAAAATGAAATTTGCTGGCATGGCCATTTTTAAATGGCAATCTATATTTCTGATCTTAACGAGTCTAAAAAGGTATACCACTCAAAGATCCGACTTATTTTGGCCGAGATATGCAAGCTATGAAGCTCCAAAAATCTTATTTTTTTGTTAATGCTGAAAATATTACATGGTCATCTTTGAATGCTCATAACTCGGGTATTTGATGTCGGATCATGGTAATTTTTGGCAAAAAATGAAATTTGCTGGCATGGCCATTTTTAAAAGGCAATCTATAATTCTGATCTTAACGAGTCTAAAAAGGTATACCACTCAAAGATCGGACTTATTTTGGCCGAGATATGCAAGTTATGAAGCTCCAAAAATCTTATTTTTTTGTTAATGCTGAAAATATTACGTGGTCATCTTTGAATGTTCATAACTCGGGTATTTGATGTCGGATCATGGTCATTTTTGGCAAAAAATGAAATTTGCTGGCATGGCCATTTTTAAATGGCAATCTATATTTCTGATCTTAACGAGTCTAAAAAGGTATACCACTCAAAGATCCGACTTATTTTGGCCGAGATATGCAAGTTATGAAGCTCCAAAAATCTTATTTTTTTGTTAATGCTGAAAATATTACATGGTCATCTTTGAATGCTCATAACTCGGGTATTTGATGTCGGATCATGGTCATTTTTGGCAAAAAATGAAATTTGCTGGCATGGCCATTTTTAAATGGCACTCTATAATTCTGATCTTAACGAGTCTAAAAAGGTATACCACTCAAAGATCGGACTTATTTTGGCCGAGATATGCAAGTTATGAAGCTCCAAAATTCTTATTTTTTTGTTAATGCTGAAAATATTACGTGGTCATCTTTGAATGTTCATAACTCGGGTATTTGATGTCGGATCATGGTCATTTTTGGCAAAAAATGAAATTTGCTGGCATGGCCATTTTTAAATGGCAATCTTTAATTCTGATCTTAACGAGTCTAAAAAGGTATACCACTCAAAGATCGGACTTATTTTGGCCGAGATATGCAAGTTATGAAGCTCCAGAAATCTTATTTTTTTATCAATGTTATAAAAATATTACATGGTCATCTTTGAATGCTCATAGCTCGTGTATTTGATGTCGGATCATGGTCATTTTTGGCAAAAAATGAAATTTGCTGGCATGGCCATTTTTAAACGGTATGCTCTAATTCTGATCTTAACGAGTCTAAAAAGGTATACCACTCAAAGATCGGACTTATTTTGGCCGAGATATGCAAGTTATGAAGCTCCAAAAATCTTATTTTTTTGTTAATGCTGAAAATATTACATGGTCATCTTTAAATGCTCATAACTCGGGTATTTGATGTTTGATCATGGTAATTTTTGGCAAAAAATTATATTTGCTGGCATGGCCATTTTTAAAAGGCAATCTATAATTCCCATCTTAACGAGTCTAAAAAGGTATACCACTCAAAGATCGGACTTATTTTAAGCGAGATATGGGATTTATGAAGTTCTAAAAATCTTATTATTTTTGTTAATGCTGAAAATATTACATGGTCATCTTTGAATGCTCATAACTCGGGTATTTGATGTCGGAAACATGGTCATTTTTGGCAAAAAATGAAATTTGCTGGCATGGCCATTTTTAAATGGCAATCTATAATTCTGATCTTAACGAGTCTAAAAAGGTATACCACTCAAAGATCGGACTTATTTTGGCCGAGATATGCAAGTTATGAAGCTCCAAAAATCTTATTTTTTTGTTAATGCTGAAAATATTACATGGTCATCTTTGAATGCTCATAACTCGGGTATTTGATGTCGGATCATGGTCATTTTTGGCAAAAAATGAAATTTGCTGGCATGGCCATTTTTAAATGGCAATCTATAATTCTGATCTTAACGAGTCTAAAAAGGTATACCACTCAAAGATCGGACTTATTTTGGCCGAGATATGCAAGTTATGAAGCTCCAAAAATCTTATTTTTTTTTTTTTTGTTAATGCTGAAAATATTACATGGTCATCTTTGAATGCTCATAACTCGGGTTTTTGATGTCGGATCATGGTCATTTTTGGCAAAAAATGAAATTTGCTGGCATGGCCATTTTTAAATGGCAATCTATAATTCTGATCTTAACGAGTCTAAAAAGGTATACCACTCAAAGATCGGACTTATTTTGGCCGAGATATGCAAGTTATGAAGCTCCAAAAATCTTATTTTTTTGTTAATGCTGAAAATATTACATGGTCATCTTTGAATGCTCATAACTCGGGTATTTGATGTCGGATCATGGTCATTTTTGGCAAAAAATGAAATTTGCTGGCATGGCCATTTTTAAATGGCAATCTATAATTCTGATCTTAACGAGTCTAAAAAGGTATACCACTCAAAGATCGGACTTATTTTGGCCGAGATATGCAAGTTATGAAGCTCCAAAAATCTTATTTTTTTGTTAATGCTGAAAATATTACATGGTCATCTTTGAATGCTCATAACTCGGGTATTTGATGTCGGATCATGGTCATTTTTGGCAAAAAATGAAATTTGCTGTCATGGCCATTTTTAAATGGCAATCTATAATTCTGATCTTAACGAGTCTAAAAAGGTATACCACTCAAAGATCGGACTTATTTTGGCCGAGATATGCAAGTTATGAAGCTCCAAAAATCTTATTTTTTTGTTAATGCTGAAAATATTACATGGTCATCTTTGAATGCTCATAACTCGTGTATTTGATGTCGGATCATGGTCATTTTTGGCAAAAAATGAAATTTGCTGGCATGGCCATTTTTAAATGGCAATCTATAATTCTGATCTTAACGAGTCTAAAAAGGTATACCACTCAAAGATCGGACTTATTTTGGCCGAGATATGCAAGTTATGAAGCTCCAAAAATCTTATTTTTTTGTTAATGCTGAAAATATTACATGGTCATCTTTGAATGCTCATAACTCGGGTATTTGATGTCGGATCATGGTCATTTTTGGCAAAAAATGAAATTTGCTGGCATGGCCATTTTTAAATGGCAATCTATAATTCTGATCTTAACGAGTCTAAAAAGGTATACCACTCAAAGATCGGACTTATTTTGGCCGAGATATGCAAGTTATGAAGCTCCAAAAATCTTATTTTTTTGTTAATGCTGAAAATATTACATGGTCATCTTTGAATGCTCATAACTCGGGTATTTGATGTCGGATCATGGTCATTTTTGGCAAAAAATTAAATTAGCTGGCATGGCCATTTTTAAATGGCAATCTATAATTCTGATCTTAACGAGTCTAAAAAGGTATACCACTCAAAGATCGGACTTATTTTGGCCGAGATATGCAAGCTATGAAGCTCCAAAAATCTTATTTTTTTGTTAATGCTGAAAATATTACATGGTCATCTTTGAATGCTTATAACTCGGGTATTTGATGTCGGATCATGGTCATTTTTGGCAAAAAATGAAATTTGCTGGCATGGCCATTTTTAAATGGCAATCTATAATTCTGATCTTAACGAGTCTAAAAAGGTATACCACTCAAAGATCGGACTTATTTTGGCCGAGATATGCAAGTTATGAAGCTCCAAAAATCTTAATTTTTTGTTAATGCTGAAAATATTACATGGTCATCTTTGAATGCTCATAACTCGGGTATTTGATGTCGGATCATGGTCATGTTTGGCAAAAAATGAAATTAGCTGGCATGGCCATTTTTAAATGGCAATCTATAATTCTGATCTTAACGAGTCTAAAAAGGAATACCACTCAAAGATCGGACTTATTTTGGCCGAGATATGCAAGTTATGAAGCTCCAAAAATCTTATTTTTTTGTTAATGCTGAAAATATTACATGGTCATCTTTGAATGTTCATAACTCGGGTATTTGATGTCGGATCATGGTCATTTTTGGCAAAAAATGAAATTTGCTGGCATGGCCATTTTTAAATGGCAATCTATAATTCTGATCTTAACGAGTCTAAAAAGGTATACCACTCAAAGATCGGACTTATTTTGGCCGAGATATGCAAGTTATGAAGCTCCAAAAATCTTATTTTTTTGTTAATGCTGAAAATATTACATGGTCATCTTTGAATGCTCATAACTCGGGTATTTGATGTCGGATCATGGTCATTTTTGGCAAAAAATTAAATTAGCTGGCATGGCCATTTTTAAATGGCAATCTATAATTCTGATCTTAACGAGTCTAAAAAGGTATACCACTCAAAGATCGGACTTATTTTGGCCGAGATATGCAAGTTATGAAGCTCCAAAAATCTTAATTTTTTGTTAATGCTGAAAATATTACATGGTCATCTTTGAATGCTCATAACTCGGGTATTTGATGTCGGATCATGGTCATTTTTGGCAAAAAATGAAATTAGCTGGCATGGCCATTTTTAAATGGCAATCTATAATTCTGATCTTAACGAGTCTAAAAAGGAATACCACTCAAAGATCGGACTTATTTTGGCCGAGATATGCAAGTTATGAAGCTCCAAAAATCTTATTTTTTTGTTAATGCTGAAAATATTACATGGTCATCTTTGAATGCTCATAACTCGGGTATTTGATGTCGGATCATGGTCATTTTTGGCAAAAAATGAAATTTGCTGGCATGGCCATTTTTAAATGGCAATCTATAATTCTGATCTTAACGAGTCTAAAAAGGTATACCACTCAAAGATCGGACTTATTTTGGCCGAGATATGCAAGTTATGAAGCTCCAAAAATCTTATTTTTTTGTTAATGCTGAAAATATTACATGGTCATCTTTGAATGCTCATAACTCGGGTATTTGATGTCGGATCATGGTCATTTTTGGCAAAAAATGAAATTTGCTGGCATGGCCATTTTTAAATGGCAATCTATAATTCTGATCTTAACGAGTCTAAAAAGGTATACCACTCAAAGATCGGACTTATTTTGGCCGAGATATGCAAGTTATGAAGCTCCAAAAATCTTATTTTTTTGTTAATGCTGAAAATATTACATGGTCATCTTTGAATGCTCATAACTCGGGTATTTGATGTCGGATCATGGTCATTTTTGGCAAAAAATGAAATTTGCTGGCATGGCCATTTTTAAATGGCAATCTATAATTCTGATCTTAACGAGTCTAAAAAGGTATACCACTCAAAGATCGGACTTATTTTGGCCGAGATATGCAAGCTATGAAGCTCCAAAAATCTTATTTTTTTGTTAATGCTGAAAATATTACATGGTCATCTTTGAATGCTCATAACTCGGGTATTTGATGTCGGATCATGGTCATTTTTGGCAAAAAATGAAATTTGCTGGCATGGCCATTTTTAAATGGCAATCTATAATTCTGATCTTAACGAGTCTAAAAAGGTATACCACTCAAAGATCGGACTTATTTTGGCCGAGATATGCAAGTTATGAAGCTCCAAAAATCTTATTTTTTTGTTAATGCTGAAAATATTACATGGTCATCTTTGAATGCTCATAACTCGGGTATTTGATGTCGGATCATGGTCATTTTTGGCAAAAAATGAAATTTGCTGGCATGGCCATTTTTAAATGGCAATCTATAATTCTGATCTTAACGAGTCTAAAAAGGTATACCACTCAAAGATCGGACTTATTTTGGCCGAGATATGCAAGTTATGAAGCTCCAAAAATCTTATTTTTTTGTTAATGCTGAAAATATTACATGGTCATCTTTGAATGCTCATAACTCGGGTATTTGATGTCGGATCATGGTCATTTTTGGCAAAAAATGAAATTTGCTGGCATGGCCATTTTTAAATGGCAATCTATAATTCTGATCTTAACGAGTCTAAAAAGGTATACCACTCAAAGATCGGACTTATTTTGGCCGAGATATGCAAGTTATGAAGCTCCAAAAATCTTATTTTTTTGTTAATGCTGAAAATATTACATGGTCATCTTTGAATGCTCATAACTCGGGTATTTGATGTCGGATCATGGTCATTTTTGGCAAAAAATTAAATTTGCTGGCATGGCCATTTTTAAATGGCAATCTATAATTCTGATCTTAACGAGTCTAAAAAGGTATACCACTCAAAGATCGGACTTATTTTGGCCGAGATATGCAAGTTATGAAGCTCCAAAAATCTTATTTTTTTGTTAATGCTGAAAATATTACATGGTCATCTTTGAATGCTCATAACTCGGGTATTTGATGTCGGATCATGGTCATTTTTGGCAAAAAATGAAATTTGCTGGCATGGCCATTTTTAAATGGCAATCTATAATTCTGATCTTAACGAGTCTAAAAAGGTATACCACTCAAAGATCGGACTTATTTTGGCCGAGATATGCAAGCTATGAAGCTCCAAAAATCTTATTTTTTTGTTAATGCTGAAAATATTACATGGTCATCTTTGAATGCTCATAACTCGGGTATTTGATGTCGGATCATGGTCATTTTTGGCAAAAAATGAAATTTGCTGGCATGGCCATTTTTAAATGGCAATCTATAATTCTGATCTTAACGAGTCTAAAAAGGTATACCACTCAAAGATCGGACTTATTTTGGCCGAGATATGCAAGTTATGAAGCTCCAAAAATCTTAATTTTTTGTTAATGCTGAAAATATTACATGGTCATTTTTGAATGCTCATAACTCGGGTATTTGATGTCGGATCATGGTCATGTTTGGCAAAAAATGAAATTAGCTGGCATGGCCATTTTTAAATGGCAATCTATAATTCTCATCTTAACGAGTCTAAAAAGGAATACCACTCAAAGATCGGACTTATTTTGGCCGAGATATGCAAGTTATGAAGCTCCAAAAATCTTATTTTTTTGTTAATGCTGAAAATATTACATGGTCATCTTTGAATGTTCATAACTCGGGTATTTGATGTCGGATCATGGTCATTTTTGGCAAAAAATGAAATTTGCTGGCATGGCCATTTTTAAATGGCAATCTATAATTCTGATCTTAACGAGTCTAAAAAGGTATACCACTCAAAGATCGGACTTATTTTGGCCGAGATATGCAAGTTATGAAGCTCCAAAAATCTTATTTTTTTGTTAATGCTGAAAATATTACATGTTCATCTTTGAATGCTCATAACTCGGGTATTTGATGTCGGATCATGGTCATTTTTGGCAAAAAATTAAATAAGCTGGCATGGCCATTTTTAAATGGCAATCTATAATTCTGATCTTAACGAGTCTAAAAAGGTATACCACTCAAAGATCGGACTTATTTTGGCCGAGATATGCAAGTTATGAAGCTCCAAAAATCTTAATTTTTTGTTAATGCTGAAAATATTACATGGTCATCTTTGAATGCTCATAACTCGGGTATTTGATGTCGGATCATGGTCATTTTTGGCAAAAAATGAAATTAGCTGGCATGGCCATTTTTAAATGGCAATCTATAATTCTGATCTTAACGAGTCTAAAAAGGTATACCACTCAAAGATCGGACTTATTTTGGCCGAGATATGCAAGTTATGAAGCTCCAAAAATCTTATTTTTTTGTTAATGCTGAAAATATTACATGGTCATCTTTGAATGCTCATAACTCGGGTATTTGATGTCGGATCATGGTCATTTTTGGCAAAAAATGAAATTTGCTGGCATGGCCATTTTTAAATGGCAATCTATAATTCTGATCTTAACGAGTCTAAAAAGGTATACCACTCAAAGATCGGACTTATTTTGGCCGAGATATGCAAGTTATGAAGCTCCAAAAATCTTATTTTTTTGTTAATGCTGAAAATATTACATGGTCATCTTTGAATGCTCATAACTCGGGTATTTGATGTCGGATCATGGTCATTTTTGGCAAAAAATGAAATTTGCTGGCATGGCCATTTTTAAATGGCAATCTATAATTCTGATCTTAACGAGTCTAAAAAGGTATACCACTCAAAGATCGGACTTATTTTGGCCGAGATATGCAAGTTATGAAGCTCCAAAAATCTTATTTTTTTGTTAATGCTGAAAATATTACATGGTCATCTTTGAATGCTCATAACTCGGGTATTTGATGTCGGATCATGGTCATTTTTGGCAAAAAATGAAATTTGCTGGCATGGCCATTTTTAAATGGCAATCTATAATTCTGATCTTAACGAGTCTAAAAAGGTATACCACTCAAAGATCGGACTTATTTTGGCCGAGATATGCAAGTTATGAAGCTCCAAAAATCTTATTTTTTTGTTAATGCTGAAAATATTACATGGTCATCTTTGAATGCTCATAACTCGGGTATTTGATGTCGGATCATGGTCATTTTTGGCAAAAAATGAAATTTGCTGGCATGGCCATTTTTAAATGGCAATCTATAATTCTGATCTTAACGAGTCTAAAAAGGTATACCACTCAAAGATCGGACTTATTTTGGCCGAGATATGCAAGTTATGAAGCTCCAAAAATCTTATTTTTTTGTTAATGCTGAAAATATTACATGGTCATCTTTGAATGCTCATAACTCGGGTATTTGATGTCGGATCATGGTCATTTTTGGCAAAAAATGAAATTTGCTGGCATGGCCATTTTTAAATGGCAATCTATAATTCTGATCTTAACGAGTCTAAAAAGGTATACCACTCAAAGATCGGACTTATTTTGGCCGAGATATGCAAGTTATGAAGCTCCAAAAATCTTATTTTTTTGTTAATGCTGAAAATATTACATGGTCATCTTTGAATGCTCATAACTCGGGTATTTGATGTCGGATCATGGTCATTTTTGGCAAAAAATTAAATTTGCTGGCATGGCCATTTTTAAATGGCAATCTATAATTCTGATCTTAACGAGTCTAAAAAGGTATACCACTCAAAGATCGGACTTATTTTGGCCGAGATATGCAAGTTATGAAGCTCCAAAAATCTTATTTTTTGTTAATGCTGAAAATATTACATGGTCATCTTTGAATGCTCATAACTCGGGTATTTGATGTCGGATCATGGTCATTTTTGGCAAAAAATGAAATTTGCTGGCATGGCCATTTTTAAATGGCAATCTATAATTCTGATCTTAACGAGTCTAAAAAGGTATACCACTCAAAGATCGGACTTATTTTGGCCGAGATATGCAAGTTATGAAGCTCCAAAAATCTTATTTTTTTGTTAATGCTGAAAATATTACATGGTCATCTTTGAATGCTCATAACTCGGGTATTTGATGTCGGATCATGGTCATTTTTGGCAAAAAATGAAATTTGCTGGCATGGCCATTTTTAAATGGCAATCTATAATTCTGATCTTAACGAGTCTAAAAAGGTATACCACTCAAAGATCGGACTTATTTTGGCCGAGATATGCAAGTTATGAAGCTCCAAAAATCTTATTTTTTTGTTAATGCTGAAAATATTACATGGTCATCTTTGAATGCTCATAACTCGGGTATTTGATGTCGGATCATGGTCATTTTTGGCAAAAAATTAAATTTGCTGGCATGGCCATTTTTAAATGGCAATCTATAATTCTGATCTTAACGAGTCTAAAAAGGTATACCACTCAAAGATCGGACTTATTTTGGCCGAGATATGCAAGTTATGAAGCTCCAAAAATCTTATTTTTTTGTTAATGCTGAAAATATTACATGGTCATCTTTGAATGCTCATAACTCGGGTATTTGATGTCGGATCATGGTCATTTTTGGCAAAAAATGAAATTTGCTGGCATGGCCATTTTTAAATGGCAATCTATAATTCTGATCTTAACGAGTCTAAAAAGGTATACCACTCAAAGATCGGACTTATTTTGGCCGAGATATGCAAGTTATGAAGCTCCAAAAATCTTATTTTTTTGTTAATGCTGAAAATATTACATGGTCATCTTTGAATGCTCATAACTCGGGTATTTGATGTCGGATCATGGTCATTTTTGGCAAAAAATGAAATTTGCTGGCATGGCCATTTTTAAATGGCAATCTATAATTCTGATCTTAACGAGTCTAAAAAGGTATACCACTCAAAGATCGGACTTATTTTGGCCGAGATATGCAAGTTATGAAGCTCCAAAAATCTTATTTTTTTGTTAATGCTGAAAATATTACATGGTCATCTTTGAATGCTCATAACTCGGGTATTTGATGTCGGATCATGGTCATTTTTGGCAAAAAATTAAATTTGCTGGCATGGCCATTTTTAAATGGCAATCTATAATTCTGATCTTAACGAGTCTAAAAAGGTATACCACTCAAAGATCGGACTTATTTTGGCCGAGATATGCAAGTTATGAAGCTCCAAAAATCTTATTTTTTTGTTAATGCTGAAAATATTACATGGTCATCTTTGAATGCTCATAACTCGGGTATTTGATGTCGGATCATGGTCATTTTTGGCAAAAAATTAAATTTGCTGGCATGGCCATTTTTAAATGGCAATCTATAATTCTGATCTTAACGAGTCTAAAAAGGTATACCACTCAAAGATCGGACTTATTTTGGCCGAGATATGCAAGTTATGAAGCTCCAAAAATCTTATTTTTTTGTTAATGCTGAAAATATTACATGGTCATCTTTGAATGCTCATAACTCGGGTATTTGATGTCGGATCATGGTCATTTTTGGCAAAAAATGAAATTTGCTGGCATGGCCATTTTTAAATGGCAATCTATAATTCTGATCTTAACGAGTCTAAAAAGGTATACCACTCAAAGATCGGACTTATTTTGGCCGAGATATGCAAGTTATGAAGCTCCAAAAATCTTATTTTTTTGTTAATGCTGAAAATATTACATGGTTATCTTTGAATGCTCATAACTCGGGTATTTGATGTCGGATCATGGTCATTTTTGGCAAAAAATGAAATTTGCTGGCATGGCCATTTTTAAATGGCAATCTATAATTCTGATCTTAACGAGTCTAAAAAGGTATACCACTCAAAGATCGGACTTATTTTGGCCGAGATATGCAAGTTATGAAGCTCCAAAAATCTTATTTTTTTGTTAATGCTGAAAATATTACATGGTCATCTTTGAATGCTCATAACTCGGGTATTTGATGTCGGATCATGGTCATTTTTGGCAAAAAATGAAATTTGCTGGCATGGCCATTTTTAAATGGCAATCTATAATTCTGATCTTAACGAGTCTAAAAAGGTATACCACTCAAAGATCGGACTTATTTTGGCCGAGATATGCAAGTTATGAAGCTCCAAAAATCTTATTTTTTTGTTAATGCTGAAAATATTACATGGTCATCTTTGAATGCTCATAACTCGGGTATTTGATGTCGGATCATGGTCATTTTTGGCAAAAAATCAAATTTGCTGGCATGGCCATTTTTAAATGGCAATCTATAATTCTGATCTTAACGAGTCTAAAAAGGTATACCACTCAAAGATCGGACTTATTTTGGCCGAGATATGCAAGTTATGAAGCTCCAAAAATCTTATTTTTTTGTTAATGCTGAAAATATTACATGGTCATCTTTGAATGCTCATAACTCGGGTATTTGATGTCGGATCATGGTCATTTTTGGCAAAAAATGAAATTTGCTGGCATGGCCATTTTTAAATGGCAATCTATAATTCTGATCTTAACGAGTCTAAAAAGGTATACCACTCAAAGATCGGACTTATTTTGGCCGAGATATGCAAGTTATGAAGCTCCAAAAATCTTATTTTTTTGTTAATGCTGAAAATATTACATGGTCATCTTTGAATGCTCATAACTCGGGTATTTGATGTCGGATCATGGTCATTTTTGGCAAAAAATGAAATTTGCTGGCATGGCCATTTTTAAATGGCAATCTATAATTCTGATCTTAACGAGTCTAAAAAGGTATACCACTCAAAGATCGGACTTATTTTGGCCGAGATATGCAAGTTATGAAGCTCCAAAAATCTTATTTTTTTGTTAATGCTGAAAATATTACATGGTCATCTTTGAATGCTCATAACTCGGGTACTTGATGTCGGATCATGGTCATTTTTGACAAAAAATTAAATTTGCTGGCATGGCCATTTTTAAATGGCAATCTATAATTCTGATCTTAACGAGTCTAAAAAGGTATACCACTCAAAGATCGGACTTATTTTGACCGAGATATGCAAGTTACGAAGCTCCAAAAATCTTATTTTTTTGTTAATGCTGAAAATATTACATGGTCATCTTTGAATGCTCATAACTCGGGTATTTGATGTCGGATCATGGTCATTTTTGGCAAAAAATTAAATTTGCTGGCATGGCCATTTTTAAATGGCAATCTATAATTCTGATCTTAACGAGTCTAAAAAGGTACACCACTCAAAGATCGGACTTATTTTGGCCGAGATATGCAAGTTATGAAGCTCCAAAAATCTTATTTTTTTGTTAATGCTGAAAATATTACATGGTCATCTTTGAATGCTCATAACTCGGGTATTTGATGTCGGATCATGGTCATTTTTGGCAAAAAATGAAGTTTGCTGGCATGGCCATTTTTAAATGGCAATCTATAATTCTGATCTTAACGAGTCTAAAAAGGTATACCACTCAAAGATCGGACTTATTTTGGCCGAGATATGCAAGTTATGAAGCTCCAAAAATCTTATTTTTTTGTTAATGCTGAAAATATTACATGGTCATCTTTGAATGCTCATAACTCGGGTATTTGATGTCGGATCATGGTCATTTTTGGCAAAAAATGAAATTTGCTGGCATGGCCATTTTTAAATGGCAATCTATAATTCTGATCTTAACGAGTCTAAAAAGGTATACCACTCAAAGATCGGACTTATTTTGGCCGAGATATGCAAGTTATGAAGCTCCAAAAATCTTATTTTTTTGTTAATGCTGAATATATTACATGGTCATCTTTGAATGCTCATAACTCGGGTACTTGATGTCGGATCATGGTAATTTTTGACAAAAAATTAAATTTGCTGGCATGGCCATTTTTAAATGGCAATCTATAATTCTGATCTTAACGAGTCTAAAAAGGTATACCACTCAAAGATCGGACTTATTTTGGCCGAGATATGCAAGTTATGAAGCTCCAAAAATCTAATTTTTTTGTTAATGCTGAAAATATTACATGGTCATCTTTGAATGCTCATAACTCGGGTATTTGATGTCGGATCATGGTCATTTTTGGCAAAAAATTAAATTTGCTGGCATGGCCATTTTTAAATGGCAATCTATAATTCTGATCTTAACGAGTCTAAAAAGGTATACCACTCAAAGATCGGACTTATTTTGGCCGAGATATGCAAGTTATGAAGCTCCAAAAATCTTATTTTTTTGTTAATGCTGAAAATATTACATGGTTATCTTTGAATGCTCATAACTCGGGTATTTGATGTCGGATCATGGACATTTTTGGCAAAAAATGAAATTTGCTGGCATGGCCATTTTTAAATGGCAATCTATAATTCAGATCTTAACGAGTCTAAAAAGGTATACCACTCAAAGATCGGACTTATTTTAACCGAGATATGCCAGTTATGAAGCTCCAAAAATCTTATTTTTTTGATAATGCTGAAAATATTACATGGTTATCTTTGAATGCTCATAACTCGGGTATTTGATGTCGGATAATAGTCATTTTTGGCAAAAAATGAAATTTGCTGGCATGGCCATTTTTAAATGGCAATCTATAATTCTGGTCTTAACGAGTCTAAAAAGGTATACCACTCAGAGATCGGACTTATTTTGGCCGAGATATGCAAGTTATGAAGCTCCAAAAATCTTATATTTTTGTTAATGCTGAAAATATTACATGGTCATCTTTGAATGCTCATAGCTCGGGTATTTGATGTCGGATCATGGTCATTTTTGGTAAAAAATGAAATTTGCTGGCATGGCCATTTTTAAATGGCAATCTATAATTCTGATCTTAACGAGTCTAAAAAGGTATACCACTCAAAGATCGGACTTATTTTGGCAGAGATATGCAAGTTATGAAGCTCCAAAAATCTTATTTTTTTGTTAATGCTGAAAATATTACATGGTTATCTTTGAATGCTCATAACTCGGGTATTTGATGTCGGATCGTGGTCATTTTTGGCAAAAAATGAAATTTTCTGGCATGGCCATTTTTAAATGGCAATCTAAAATTCTGATCTAAACGAGTCTAAAAAGGTATACCACTCAAAGATCGGACTTATTTTGGCAGAGATATGCAAGTTATGAAGCTCCAAAAATCTTATTTTTTTGTTAATGCTGAAAATATTATATGGTTATCTTTGAATGCTCATAGCTCGGGTATTTGATGTCGGATCATGGTAATTTTTGGCAAAAAAATGAAATTTGCTGGCATGGCCATTTTTAAATGGCAATCTATAATTCTGATCTTAACGAGTCTAAAAAGATATACCACTCAAAGATCGGACTTATTTTGGCCGAGATATGCAAGTTATGAAGCTCCAAAAATCTTATTTTTTTGTTAATGCTGAAAATATTACATGGTCATCTTTGAATGCTCATAACTCGGGTATTTGATGTCGGATCATGGTCATTTTTGGCAAAAAATTAAATTTGCTGGCATGGCCATTTTTAAATGGCAATCTATAATTCTGATCTTAACGAGTCTAAAAAGGTATACCACTCAAAGATCGGACTTATTTTGGCCGAGATATGCAAGTTATGAAGCTCCAAAATTCTTTTTTTTTGGTTAATGCTGAAAATATAACATGGTCATTTTTGAATGCTCATAACTCGGGTATTTGATGTCGGATCATGGTCATTTTTGGCAAAAAATGAAATATGCTGGCAATGGCCATTTTTAAATGGCAATCTATAATTCTGATCTTAACGAGTCTAAAAAGGTATACCACTCAAAGATCGGACTTATTTTGGCCGAGATATGCAAGTTATGAAGCTCCAAAAATCTTATTTTTTTGTTAATGCTGAAAATATTACAAGGTCATCTTTGAATGCTCATAACTCGGGTATTTGATGTGGGATCATGGTCATTTTTGGCAAAAAATGAAATTTGCTGGCATGGCCATTTTTAAATGGCAATCTATAATTCTGATCTTAACGAGTCTAAAAAGGTATACCACTCAAAGATCGGACTTATTTTGGCCGAGATATGCATGTTATGAAGCTCCAAAAATCTTATTTATTTTGTTAATGCTGAAAATATTACATGGTCATCTTTGAATGCTCATAACTCGGGTATTTGATGTCGGATCATGGTCATTTTTGGCAAAAAATTAAATAAGCTGGCATGGCCATTTTTAAATGGCAATCTATAATTCTGATCTTAACGAGTCTAAAAAGGTATACCACTCAAAGATCGGACTTATTTTGGCCGAGATATGCAAGTTATGAAGCTCCAAAAATCTAATTTTTTTGTTAATGCTGAAAATATTACATGGTCATCTTTGAATGCTCATAGCTCGGGTATTTAATGTCAGATCATGGTCATTTTTGGCAAAAAATGAAATTAGCTGGCATGGCCATTTTTAAATGGCAATCTATAATTCTGATCTAAACGAGTCTAAAAAGGTATACCACTCAAAGATCGGACTTATTTTGGCCGAGATATGCAAGCTATGAAGCTCCAAAAATCTTATTTTTTTGTTAATGCCGAAAATATTACATGGTTATCTTTGAATGCTCATAACTCGGGTATTTGATGTCGGATCATGGTCATTTTTAGCAAAAAATGAAGTTTGCTGGCATGGCCATTTTTAAATGGCAATCTATAATTCTGATCTTAACGAGTCAAAAAAGGTAAACCACTCAAAGAGCGGACTTATTTTGGCCGAGATATGCAAGTTATGAAGCTCCAAAAATCTAATTTTTTTGTGAATGCTGAAAATATTACATGATCATCTTTGAATGCTCATAATTCGGGTATTTGATGTCGGATCATGGTCATTTTTGGCAAAAAATTAAGTTTTCTGGCATGGCCATTTTTAAATGGCAATCTATAATTCTGATCTTAACGAGTCTAAAAAGGTATACCACTCAAAGATCGGACTTATTTTGGCCGAGATATGCAAGTTATGAAGCTCCAAAAATCTTATTTTTTTGTTAATGCTGAAAATATTACATGGTCATCTTTGAATGCTCATAACTCGGGTATTTGATGTTGGATCATGGTCAGTTTTGGCAAAAAATGAAATTTGCTGGCATGGCCATTTTTAAATGGCAATCTATAATTCTGATCTTAACGAGTCTAAAAAGGTATACCACTCAAAGATCGGACTTATTTGGGCCGAGATATCCAAGCTATGAAGCTCCAAAAATCTTATTTTTTTGTTAATGCCGAAAATATTACATGGTCATATTTGAATGCTCTAACTCGGGTTTTTGATGTCGGATCATGGTCATTTTTGGCAAAAAATGAAATTTGCTGGCATGGCCATTTTTAAATGGCAATCTATAATTCTGATCTTAACGAGTCTAAAAAGGTATACCACTCAAAGATCGGACTTATTTTGGCCGAGATATGCAAGTTATGAAGCTCCAAAAATTTTTTTTGTTTGTTAATGCTGAAAATATAACATGGTCATTTTTGAATGCTCATAACTCGGGTATTTGATGTCGGATCATGGTCATTTTTGGCAAACAATGAAATAAGCTGGCAATGCCATTTTTAAATAACAATCTATAATTCTGATCTTAACGAGTCTAAAAAGGTATACCACTCAAAGATCGGACTTATTTTGGCCGAGATATGCAAGTTATGAAGCTCCAAAAATCTTATTTTTTTGTTAATGCTGAAAATATTACATGGTCATCTTTGAATGCTCATAACTCGGGTATTTGATGTGGGATCATGGTCATTTTTGGCAAAAAATTAAATTTGCTTGCATGGCCATTTTTAAATGGCAATCTATAATTCTGATCTTAACGAGTCTAAAAAGGTATACCACTCAAAGATCGGACTTATTTTGGCCGAGATATGCAAGTTATGAAGCTCCAAAAATCTTATTTTTTTGTTAATGCTGAAAATATTACATGGTCATCTTTGAATGCTCATAACTCGGGTATTTGATGTCGGATCATGGTCATTTTTGGCAAAAAATGAAATTTGCTGGCATGGCCATTTTTAAATGGCAATCTACATTTCTGATCTTAACGAGTCTAAAAAGGTATACCACTCAAAGATCGGACTTATTTTGGCCGAGATATGCAAGTTATGAAGCTCCAAACATCTTATTTTTTTGTTAATGCTGAACATATTACATCGTCATCTTTGAATGCTCATAACTCGGGTATTTGATGTCGGATCATGGTCATTTTTGGCAAAAAATGAAATAAGCTGGCAATGCCATTTTTAAATGGCAATCTATAATTCTGATCTTAACGAGTCTAAAAAGGTATACCACTCAAAGATCGGACTTATTTTGGCCGAGATATGCAAGTTATGAAGCTCCAAAAATCTTATTTTTTTTGTTAATGCTGAAAATATTACATGATCATCTTTGAATGCTCATAACTCGGGTATTTTATGTGGGATCATGGTCATTTTTGGCAAAAAATTAAATTTGCTTGCATGGCCATTTTTAAATGGCAATCTATAATTCTGATCTTAACGAGTCTAAAAAGGTATACCACTCAAAGATCGGACTTATTTTGGCCGAGATATGAAAGTTATGAAGTTCCAAAAATCTTATTTTTTTGTTAATGCTGAAAATATTACATGGTCATCTTTGAATGCTCATAACTCGGGTATTTGATGTCGGATCATGGTCATTTTTGGCAAAAAATGAAATTTTCTGGCATAGCAATTTTTAAATGGCAATCTATAATTCTGATCTTAACGAGTCTAAAAAGGTATACCACTCAAAGATCGGACTTATATTGGCCGAGATATGCAAGTTATGAAGCTCCAAAAATCTTATTTTTTTGTTAATGCTGAAAATATTACATGGTTATCTTTGAATGCTCATAACTCGGGTATTTGATGTCGGATCATGGTCATTTTTGGCAAAAAATGAAATTTTCTGGCATAGCAATTTTTAAATGGCAATCTATAATTCTGATCTTAACGAGTCTAAAAAGGTATACCACTCAAAGATCGGACTTATTTTGGCCGAGATATGCAAGTTATGAAGCTCCAAAAATCTTATTTTTTTGTTAATGCTGAAAATATTACATGGTTATCTTTGAATGCTCATAACTCGGGTATTTGATGTCAGATCATGGTCATTTTTGGCAAAAAATTAAATTTGCTGGCATGGCCATTTTTAAATGGCAATCTATAATTCTGATCTTAACGAGTCTAAAAAGGTATACCACTCAATGATCGGACTTATTTTGGCCGAGATATGCAAGTTATGAAGCTCCAAAAATCTTATTTTTTTGTTAATGCTGAAAATATTACATGGTCATCTTTGAATGCTCATAGCTCGGGTTTTTAATGTCGGATCATGGTCATTTTTGGCAAAAAATGAAATAAGCTGGCATGGCCATTTTTAAATGGCAATCTATAATTCTGATCTTAACGAGTCTAAAAAGGTATACCACTCAAAGATCGGACTTGTTTTGGCCGAGATATGCAAGCTATGAAGCTCCAAAAATCTTATTTTTTTGTTAATGCCGAAAATATTACATGGTTATCTTTGAATGCTCATAACTCGGGTATTTGATGTCGGATCATGGTCATTTTTAGCAAAAAATGAAATTTGCTGGCATGGCCATTTTTAAATGGCAATCTATAATTCTGATCTTAACGAGTCAAAAAAGGTAAACCACTCAAAGAGCGGACTTATTTTGGCCGAGATATGCAAGTTATGAAGCTCCAAAAATCTTATTTTTTTGTTAATGCTGAAAATATTACATGGTCATCTTTGAATGCTCATAACTCGGGTATTTGATGTCGGATCATGGTCATTTTTGGCAAAAAATTAAATTTTCTGGCATGGCCATTTTTAAATGGCAATCTATAATTCTGATCTTAACGAGTCTAAAAAGGTATACCACTCAAAGATCGGACTTATTTTGGCCGAGATATGCAAGTCATGAAGCTCCAAAAATCTTATTTTTTTGTTAATGCTGAAAATATTACATGGTCATCTTTGAGTGCTCATAACTCGGGTATTTGATGTCGGATCATGGTCAGTTTTGGCAAAAAATGAAATAAGCTGGCATGTCCATTTTTAAATGGCAATCTATAATTCTGATCTTAACGAGTCTAAAAAGGTATACCACTCAAAGATCGGACTTATTTTGGCCGAGATATGCAAGCTATGAAGCTCCAAAAATCTTATTTTTTTGTTAATGCCGAAAATATTACATGGTTATCTTTGAATGCTCATAACTCGGGTATTTGATGTCGGATCATGGTCATTTTTAGCAAAAAATGAAATTTGCTGGCATGGCCATTTTTAAATGGCAATCTTTAATTCTGATCTTAACTAGTCTAAAAAGGTATACCACTCAAAGATCGGACTTATTTTGGCCGAGATATGCAAGTTATGAAGCTCCAAAAATCTTATTTTTTTGTTAATGCTGAAAATATTACATGGTCATCTTTGAATGCTTATAACTCGGGTATTTGATGTCGGATCATGGTCATTTTTGGCAAAAAATGAAATTTGCTGGCATGGCCATTTTTAAATGGCAATCTATAATTCTGATCTTAACGAGTCTAAAAAGGTATACCACTCAAAGATCGGACTTATTTTGGCCGAGATATGCAAGTTATGAAGCTCCAAAAGTCTTATTTTTTTGTTAATGCTGAAAATATTACATGGTCATTTTTGAATGCTCATAATTCGGGTATTTGATGTCGGATCATGGTCATTTTTGGCAAAAAATTAAATTAGCTGGCATGGCCATTTTTAAATGGCAATCTATAATTCTGATCTTAACGAGTCTAAAAAGGTATACCACTCAAAGATCGGACTTATTTTGGCCGAGATATGCAAGTTATGAAGCTCCAAAAATCTTATTTTTTTGTTAATGCTGAAAATATTACATGGTCATCTTTGAATGCTCATAGCTCGGGTATTTGATGTCGGATCATGGTCATTTTTGGCAAAAAATGAAATTTGCTGGCATGGCCATTTTAAAATGGCAAGCTATAATTCTGATCTCAACGAGACTAAAAAGGTATACAA